>JAINUV010001311.1:0-185831 GCA_020205505.1 Panax japonicus
TCCCAAACCTCCTTAGCTATTTTGCTATTGACAACGTTTTCGAACAGATCGTCTTCTAAGGATTGAAACAGGATGTTCTTGGCCTTTTTGTCAAGTTGGACAGCTCTCATCTCGTTGTCTGTCCACTAATCTTTGACTTTGAATTGTATTCTGTTTGGATCGTATGTGGTTAATGCAAGCTTTGTTGGAACATAGGGCCCATTCTGAACAGTCTCAAATAGATCTTCATCTATTGAGTCCATGTATACTTGCATCCTGACTTTCCAGTTTGCAAATTTATCCTTATTGCACATTGGTGGCTTGCTGCCTCCTCCAGTCCTTGATTCACTTGGTACGTGTGCCATTGGATTTACTAAAGCTTGTAAGCTGTGAAATAGAACTTGTTTTGATACCAATTGTTAGTTCCCAGTAGGCACAATAGTTATCTAGAAGGGGGGTTGAATAGATATTTAAAAAATCTTTTCATTTTAAACTTGTTAGTTGATGATGATTAAAACTTAGCGGAATTAATGTTTGTTTTAATCTTCTTTACGAAGTAGTGGAGTTATGAGAGTGAGGCAGTTATAACAGTTATGGCAGAAATATCAGTTATAGTAAGAAAGTAAAAGACACAGTCGTTTTAAGTGGTTCAGAGAACTTAAAGCTCCTAGTCCACTCTTCTACTCCTCGAGTAGAAAATCCACTAAGGATGTCTTTTACAACTTTTGAATCACACAGATTCCTTCTAGACCAGCAGTCTAGGAACTTCTTAGTTCACTCTTGAACTTTTCAAGTCCAGCAGACTTGACTCTCTTATAGTTCACTTAGAACTCTTCAAGTCCAGTAGACTTGGTACTTTTTCTTCAGTTGATTGGTAGATGTTTAGTTCTTGATGGTTGATACTCAGTTTCTGTTTAAGCACTTGTTCGAAAGGACTTAGTAGCTGAGCAAGCTTTTCTTTTTCTCAGATCGTAGAGTTGAGCTTTGAGAGTTCTTATTTGTTTTTGTTCAATGCTTGCTTTTTTCTCTCATCTACTTGATTTGTATATATGTGATCTTGAAAACTATCCGTTGGATCCATCCGTTGAAGCATTAAATGCGTTTGACCTTTCTATTTTTTGATGGAGACTTTTCTGCACATCTTCTGAATTGCATTCTAGCCCACTGATATAGCAGACTGCTTTCTCACCTAACACCTGAAAAGGTGTTTTCCCCCTTACCAATGGTACTTTCCTTAGCTTCTTCAATACGCTTCTTTGTTGTATACTAAAGATATTTCTTATGACTTTGGGACTGGTGAGTACTACAACATTTAGAATCCATTCCACATATGTTGGAGTCTGTCTCCACATAAATCATGAGGCTTGATGTTTCTGACATAAGACAGATGATACTCTACGATTCAGATCGTGGTACTCTACGATTTAGATTGTGGTACTCTATGATTCAGATCATTGTACTCTACGATTCAGATCGTGGTGACTTTTCGCCTTGGTGCTTGGTCTGATGCTATCAGCCGAGAGCACTACGATTTCTCTTAACTATTTGCACACTACAATCTTCGTTTGCTTGAGTTGTAAACTCTACATTTCCGAGAGCACATTACGATCTCTAAGTTGGCTCGGCAAACGTTGGGACCACTCTACGATTTCCGAAGAGGCCCTTCAAGGCAGGCACACTACGATCCTTGAAGCTCTACGTTTCTTCCTTGACTTCTGTAATGTTGATCAGATTGATACACTACGAATTCTTCGAAGCCTATCTATTACATCTCAAGATCAACCTAACAGCTTTGATCTTTCTATTTATACATTCATTTTCAGAATGATACACATTAAGAGCTTAGATCAACCTAACAAATTTGATCTATCACTAAGTCCTTGTACATATAATCCTTGAAGGACTTTACAAATAATCATGAGCATTTTATTTAAACATCAAATTAACATATGCATTCTCCCAACACTATCAACTATGGACTAGTCATTTCAATAACGATTCACTAGCCATTCAAGGTAAGATACAATAACTAGGTATTGAGTAACAATGTTTAAAGCAAGAATTAAATCACAACAATATATAGTTGAATAAAGCATTGTATATCCAATAAACTATCTTCAAAGGAATTAGAGCGTCTCGTTTGGAATAATGAACATTTCAAACTTTGAATTAATAAGAAACAATGATTAGAAACTTGCTCAATATGAATAAAAAACTTGAGCTATCTTAAACAATATCAAGTTCAAGATTAAAAAATTTGCTTAATGAAAGTAAGATTTAGATACTTGCATAACAATGGTAAACAAGATAGAATAAAGATCTTGCTTTACATAAAGAAGGAAGGTTTAGGAACTTTCCTTGTGCGTAAGCTATACAATTATAACACACGTTCGTCCAAACCCTACATATATCATTAGACTTGCAATACCGATTAGTTATACTAACATTAACCATATATGTTTTAGTTCTCATTTAAATCCAATTTGTTAACTTAATTCAAATTCTGACTTTTGAATTAACATCACGTCACCAATCTGGAATCATAAGGCTATCATATCAATGTAACCTTTAATCACATCTCAAGACTTAAACACATAGCAAATTAAAGTTTTTCATAACTTACTAACTTCATAATTTGAAATCATTAAACACATGCTTACAATTAATTATAAAACATCATTACATGTTTAACACACTACCATGCACCTTAGACTAGGTTAGGCCAACATGTCATGGTCTGAAAACTAAAAAAAACATATTTTTCTGCTCAGGGGATGGTGCAGCTGTGCTACCCCAAGCCTTGGCATCGGCGTAGTTGCGCTGGTGCTCAAAACCCAAAACGCTCAGCTGGCGCAGCTGCACAGTTTATGCCTTTGGTACTGTCGTAGTTGCGTCAGTACGCAGACAAAAACTGCAGTTGCATACCCTGCTTCACAGCTCATTCTAAAGCATTCAATTAACCTAATAAAACAGAGATTCACACACCCAAAAGCTATAAACAAACTAACAACACCACTAAACATGCATATCATTATTCCAATAATATAAACATTATACACAATCAAATTTTAAGGATCAAAATCATGTTTCTACTAGTTTTCTTCATATTTCAACCTATTTAGCGAAATCAACCACCAAATCCTCATTTCTTAACCAAATTAAGCCATTTCAGTTACATTCTTTTCGTAATTCAATATATTAACAATAACAAACATCAATTTACAGATTATACCATGAACTCTTAACCAATTTTAGTCTCAAACTAGACCTAAATACATATATTATCACATAACTCTAATTCTTCATTTTAAAACATGTTTATATGAATTAATGGATTAAGAAACTCATTAACATTTTATAAACCAATTCCCTGACAATTTAATCCAAGAAAACCAACCTCCAATGAAGAACTCAATCTCTTCTTATTAACATGTATACATGAATTTAATTCCTACAACTTAATTATAACAACATAGCATGATTTATACATACTCAAAAGCATACTAAACAGATTTCTAAACCAATTCATCCATAAAAATACAATTTTCAAAGAAAACTAAGAACACATAAACTAATACTAAAAATTAGATTATTTACCTCTTGATTCTTGTTTAGACTTCATTAGAGATAGATATTTGCTTGCTAATGTTTCCCTCTTCTCTCCTGATACTCCAATTTTTCTCCACTCTCTCAATTTCCTTCCTCTGTTTTTTCTAGTTTAAGCTTTAGAACAAAATACGTAATATAGACCAATAGTATGCGTAGTATAAACTGATAAACGTGGGTTATCAGTTTATCCAAGCAAGAGTCTTCAGCTGTTACACTAACCAAAAGCCACAAGGCTTTGTTTGGTTTGCACACTAAAGCTCCCCCTTTAATTTATTTTTATAATACATATATAATATGGTTCCATTGTCACACTTTTATTTAGTCAATTTTTATCAAGTCAAATTTCCACTTATCTAATAATTATAATTATATTTATGCTTAACAAATTATATCACATATAATTTAATTATTATAACACACTCTGACTAAATTAATGCACAATAATTCCATCAAATTTATTAATCTCAATAAATAAAGCAATTCAAATATTTATTTAACCCAATAAATATTTTTAAATTACATATAAATTCTCGTTTGTTACACTTTTCATCTTTATTACTGGAATCAGGTAACTCCCGATTCATGTCTTTTATATATATTTTCAAGATTCTTCTTTGAATCTTCTTGCTTATATTTCAACTCTTAACTTATGAATTTTCTAGATTCATTAACTTTCAATTAGACTCTATTTGAGTTTATTTTTTATCATCTTCATCTTTCTTTTCTAAGGTTATAGTCCAAGGCACACTTTTCTAATGTGTATAACTTATAGCTCTGATACCAACTATAACAGCCCCGAAATTAAGACAATCCACTCCTAACTTTGGTCATTAACAATTCATTCACATTCTAACTTTACATCATTAACCGATGTTATGAATAATAAAAAAAATGGAATAATTATAATTTTTATGTCTTTCCTTCTTTGTTCCTTGAATCACAGGCCTTTACGATTACATATTTTAGAATCATATATATATATTTATTATAAATCATTTGATCAGAATAGATATGGGTATGCATTATTCAATCCTCAATACAAATTCATTCTTGAATAATATTATTGTTAAAATGATTTACGTTATAAAGCAATTATCACAACATACTCTAAACAAAAACTATATATTTAATGAATATCTCAGAAATTTCTACATCCATCTCTTGTACTACATTATCATAGTACCATCTAAGTTCAACTAAAAGAAAACAGTATTCCCTAGCACGTCTTCTTATTCATATCATCCAGATAGGAAGTACTATCGCATTGTATCATTAACTTGTAAAAAGTTTATTTTTGTAAGATTAAGTTAGACAGCTCGGCAAATTTAACAGTTTTCATATTTCACATAACACTTAATATCATGCATTTCTTGTACATCATAATCATTCTAGTATATTATACATGTTTCATTTCAAATATCAAATATAAAGATTGAGTTCCTTAACTCAATTAACTTAGTCTTAAATTGACTATCACAATTCATATTCACATCATATGTAATCTAATATATTTATTGTAGTACAATTAAATAGTTAGTATCAAGTTCATATAGCACATAGGAACTGGAAAACCTCCCTCGTTTGCATTTATCGATATATGCTCAACGAACATCCACAATTCCACTTCCATTTGTTGGTTGTTAATAACCATACATTTCCATTTGTTGTACGACCTATACATTACAAGTCGGTTATATCATGTTTATTAATTCTATATAAGATTTCAATCTCATTTGAGACCTTAAGAATTAATTTAGTACTCCCTTCGTCCCAAATTAACTGCTCAGTTTTGACTTTTTTAAGTCAAATTGACTATTTTTAGAATTAATAATTAAGCATATATAAATATATTTCTAAAATTATAAAAATTAGAATTAGTAATAAATTGTATATACTTTCTTTTGGTTATAATCTCTTCACCTATATTTTAGCAAAAGTAGTAAAAATATTAGTTTTAAAAATGGTCAATTTGACTTTAAAAAATCAAAACTGAGCAATTAATTTGGGACGGAGGGAGTACTTTTTATTTCATCCTACACTCGTAGATACTTTTAACACATAGCACACTCAATACTTTACTTTAAAATTTCAACTTCTTCTTATAGATAGATTAATGTATGCATCCGACATATCTATAAGTCATAACTAAAAGCTTAGCTAACAACTTCATTCCTTCATAATCTTATTTTCTTAAGATTACAACAAAATCATAAATTATATAATAGATTGTTTTTCTTTAATTAACCTTCGACTTAATTTAATCATTCTACAAATAGGTTAATTTAACCTCTATATATTCTTCATATAATTAGGATTTTAGTCCATTAATAGTTCCCATAAATGAGCATCCAACTCCCCTGCTAAAACAAACCATTCTTGGCCTTCCTGCTGGGTGGAGCGGTCGCGCCTAGAATAAGCCTTGGAGTGGCGCGACAGCACCCAACTTCAGACCCAGTTACCCTGCACCTTTGCTTAATTAACTAGCCATTTTGAAAATTCATAACTTGATAGTCTTAAATCTGATTGCTCTCAATCTTGAGCACAATTAAAAAGGTACTATCTACAATTTTATAAAAATATCCCATGACCAAAAGTGATTCCTCAAGACACAGTTTCAGAGGTTCAAAAGTACTCTATTGGCACAGTTTTGGATAAAAACTATTTTGATAGAAAGTTTACCAAAATTACTTTGAACTTTGATTTGAAGCAAGCAACTGACTTAAGTTATCTCATAAACTTAGCCCCAAGAAATGGTCCATTCTTTGTTTTAAACACAATAGCCTTATTGAAGTAAATTCAAAAACACTTGGCATGCATGGTTTTAAAAACTTAGTTTCTAGAAAGTCTAGACACATAAATATGCCATCTCCTTGTATATTTCTCCTTATAACTTATGAACCCTTCATGGTTCCCACACAATCAATATCCCATAGCAACAATTCACAATAATAACAATTAACATCTACTTGAATTCATGAATCATACATGTAAAGGTTATCTTACCTTTTTGTTTGAAATTTGCCTAAATTCTTGCTTATGGACTTAAATCGAATTCTTCTTTGGATGGTATTTTGTTTAGACTCTTCTCCTTTAATAGTTTTTTGCTCTAATTCCTCTTCAATTTCAATTGGTAACTCCAACTCTTAAAGAATTTGAGGGAGTTTTAACAATAATTTGATGTTTCAGGGTTATAATCTTTTAGCCTTTCAAACTTATTAACTCAGCTTTGCTTAGAATCTCTCTCATGCTTTTTACACCTCCAACTCATGCTTAATAAAGGCTTTACTCATCACATATATAACTTTTAATTTCTACCAAATTTGACCTACTTAATACATATCACATAGTACGAGTTAAATGTTTTCTAGGTCATTGTATTATAGGTCGACTTACAAATGGGTCACTGAATTTTTTTTCTTACAATCAACTCATTGAACTTTAGTTTACTAACAAAAATTTTAATATTCCGTTAAGTATGTTGACTTTGGACGAAATTTGTCACGTAAGTTGCTGACGTGTAAAAATTTTCTGATGTGGCACAGATCAGTCCCACGTGGCTTTCATGATGGGGAAATGAAAGAAAAATTACAAATGTAATAATATAAATGTACATAAAACGCAGTTTTTTTTTAATAAAAAACACAGTTTTTAATAATAAAAATAAAAAAATGCGCATTTTTTTCTTAATAAAAAAAATATTATTGTTATTAAAAAAAACCAAACAACGCATTCTCTCTCTCCTCCGTTGGCAGTTTAGTTTTTAAAAAATAAAACAAAGTTTTTTTTAATAAAATTAATTATTTTTAATAAATAAAAAAAGCGTAGTTTTTTTTAATAAAAAAGTGCAGCTTCTATTTAATAAAAATAAAAAAAATGCAGTTTCTTTTAATAAAAATAATTATGTTTAAGAAAAATAAAAATAAAATGCAGTTTTTTAAAAATAAATAAATAAAACACGCAATTTTTTTAATAAAAATAAAAAAAACACTATTTTTTAAAATAAAAAAATCGCATTTTTTTTAATAAAAATAAAAAAAACTTAATTTTTTCAATAAAAATAAAAAAACACAATTTTATTTTTTTTTATTAAAAAAACTGCATTTTTTTTAATTTTTATTAAAAAAACTGCGTTTTATTGTTTTTTTAATTTTATTAAACATAATTATTTTTATTAAAAAAATAGTGTTTTATTTTTAAAAATCAAACTACGTTGTTGTGACGGAAAAGAAGAGAGTGCGTTGTTTGTTTTTTTTAATAAAAATATTTTTTTTATTAAAAAAAGTTGCGCTTTTTTTATTTCTAAAAACTGCATTTTTTTTGTTTTTATGAAAAAAACTGCATTTTATGTACATTTATATTATTACATTTGTAAATTTTCCTCCATTTCCACATCATGAAAAGCCACATAGGACTGGTCTGTGCCACATCAGAAAATTTTTACACGTCAGCAACTTACGTGGCAAATTCCGTTCAAAGTCAACATACTTAACATAATATTAACTTTTTTGTTAGTAAACTAAAGTTCAGTGAGTTGACTGTAAAAAATAAAAGTTCAGTGACCCATTTGTAAGTCGACTTATAGTACATTGACCTAGAAAGCATTTAACCCCACATAGTACATAATATATTATTCTTGCACATTTTAAATCATGTATTATAATAAAATTTATTCCCATAAATTATTAATCAAAATTAGACAATTATACATTTTTAATTATGTATAAGAATTATCCAGTAGTTATGGAATTAATCCATAATAATAACTTATCAAATTTATACCATTAATAATGTATAATTAAATTAAATTGCTAATTCCTTCTATAAATTGTTTCAAAACAATTTATTTAATATATTTTATACATTTAACAATAAATTAAGTTAAATGTTATATTAATTTAGCAGCAATATATATATATATATATATATATATATATATATATATATATATATATATATATATATATATTGATCCTTCGACACATAAAATTATATTCTCTTGGCATAATATCATATTATTAAACAATTAATCATGTTACACTTAATTGTTGTAACATGGTACTCTTTTTGAATAAATTTCTTTAATCCGCATATCAACTTCTTCATCTCATACTTTCAATTCATCCTCACTTGTCATAATATGATATATTAAACCATCTCATAATTATATTACATATATAACATTATACATTAAGCCATTTCATATATTAAGAATAATAAATTTAATTAAAATACTCATTTTCTTTACACAATATATATATATACTAATTCACTATTTTAATTAAGTGAATTAATCATTTTCTTTATGAGATTTAATCATAACAACACCATTTTCATTCAAGGCTTAATACTTAAATAATAAGTTCTTAACTTTAATTCAATTAATTAATTTTAATGTATTTTTCCTTCCTTCCATCTTTCATTACATAATTAACTAAAGCTAATTAACTTAATAGCTTAATCAACTACTAAATTCCAATATCCACACTCATGTATATATATTGTCGATGCCGGGAATTTCAATTTTCATATGTATTTCTACCATTTGTCTTTTGTTATGTTATTTTTTTATTTAATGGGTGAGTTTTAGGAAAGGACCGACATACATGTCGACGATTTTAAAAAGACTGATTTTAATGATTAGGCCGAATTAGACAGATCCGCCAATTAGTATGAGTTTAAGTGGTTGTACCAACTCAATCGAATTTTAAGGTTTTCGCAATATGGCCCAATATGTGACTTCGTTTAATTGGACTGAAAATCGAGTTTTATAGAGTGGGGGGGAGGGGGGGCTTGCTTAAACGATGAGAAGGTGTTATGTGCCAACCCCAAAATAGGTCTATTCCATCCAACCCATTCTGAGTCGCCAAATACATGGTACAGAAAACAACTACAACTTTATTACAACAATTGTCGTGCAAAATACAACAACACATATACTGTGAGTTTGGATACAAATATATACCAAATGTGACACATGTCCCAACCGTGGACAACACCTCACAGTGACACCTTACATAAAGGTATAATCAAAAACTGTTTTAGAAACTAAAATCTTTGGGAAGTGCTCAAGGAAGCCTTCGTACATGGGAGGCCATGCTTCTAGGTTATGATCGATATCATATGGCCACATAATTATCCTTGGTTGACCCAATAGATCCCAAAGAAAAATGAGAAGATTACTATCATATTCTTCCCAATGGTGAGTCTTCTCTTGATTTATCATTATCTCCACTGTCTCAAATTGAGAATTATACTTCAAACAAACACCAAGATTATATAGGTAGTGCTCGTAAATATAATCAGCAAGTGGATGAGCACAACCCTGTCTTATGATGACACGAGGTTGTATGTCATTAGACATCTTGTATGATAGTGGCAAAACACCCGTCCAACGTTGGGTTCGCCTCTCCCTATATGATTCACCAAATATAACTACTAAAAGATGTATACAACACATGTGTCTATACTGTTTAGGGAGAACTCCACAGCTAGAGACCACCGTTCTATTCCCTTGTTACCCCGCTCGACCCAGCTACACTTTTATTACCTGAAAAGAATTATGAAGCAAAAAGGGTGAGCACAACTAGCTCAGTAAAGAATATCATTACTAAAGATAATTAAATTATCAATAGCCTTCATCAATAACAAATCAGAGATTTAGAACATATGGTAGATGATAAAAATTTCAACCATAGTTGCAGCGGAACGAGCAATCCATTAGAAGAGTCAAATAGACAATACAGTCTATTATCTTCTCCATGTTAAAAGTTCACCAACAATGTTTTATCACTGTAACATCAATCAACAGTTCCTTTCCACAATTATATGAATATCTCATAATCATAATTGTAATTCTAAATTCCTCTTTGTACCCAGGACGAATATAATTTTCATCACATGTATTTACCTGAAACATTAAAGATCATGGTTATACCAAATAACAGTTCCTGTTCATAATCATACTAATAAATTCATCTTTTCACTATGGCCAAAGATATTCATCCACGGTTCATCTTCGCACCACTGGCCAAAGATATTCAACAACAGGTCATCTTTGCACTACGGGCCAAATATATTCATTAACAGTTCATCTTTGCACTTACAGGCCAAAGATATTCCTCAACAGTTCATATTTGCACTACAGGTCAAATATATTAATATTTCAAAGAAATATATAATCATTTCAGAATTTATATAAACAATAATTATAACCATGTTGATCAATTCACCTTTGCACTTAAGCTAAAGATATTCAATTATAAATTCAATGGTCATGATCATACCAGTCACAATTCAACTTTTCACTACTGGCCAAAGAGAACCCTAGTCATGATCATACCAATAATCTAACCATCTTTATACTCAAGTGAAAGAGAATTTCAACATCAGGGTTATAAAAATATTATATATGATAATAAAATCAATATAATCAATATATAGTTTTAATCCCCAGAGTAATATTCATAAATCAACTATAATTTGGTTAGAAAAAGAAACCAATTTTGTAGTGAATAGTACCCGTGAATAGTAACTCGTGAATAGTAACTCTGACACAAAAAGGTAGAAATTCCACAATAAAATCCATATCAATATTTCGGTATAATGATAGTGAAAGAATAACATTTCTTAAACTTATAAATAATTTATTTTAATTGTTTACACTTTACTAAACAATGCATTTAATCATCATAAAATGCCAAACTTATAAGATTTCATCACCAATAACCAAAACCCTCATCAAAAATCTGCATATACCACATATATGATTCTCAAGCCATAAAATCATATTTTCCAATTTTCTTCCTTCACATAACATATTTAACTCATTTATTCATAACTAGTTCATTTTTATGAAAAATACCAAATCAGTTCCAAAAATATTTCTTTTCTGGGATTTAGCAGAATATAGTCTCATATTGAATATATATTTTTCTTAGAATTTTAAAATTCATTTACTATTTTTCATATGGCCAAAACCGCCGAATATTTAGACATTTATCATAAATTGTACTTTTATCCAAAAATTCCAAAATTCACAGAGTATACTGATATTATATATATGTACTCCCAATAAAAATTTTATCAATTTTGGAATTAACCACAAGGAATTATAAGCGATTACTTTTAAAATAGTCTTTTCTCATAAAATTCATAACTCTTAATCTATACATTCAAAAATCACCATTTTTGGACACAATCAATAAAACTCATCAACATATCATTTCAAATTTTTCCAAAATTTTTTGAAGGTCAGAAGAAGTACGAACTGAAAAACATAATAACCCTTAAAATCCCTTACTATCCCTTACCTCAAAAGAGCAGCACTTCTGACTGGATATCGGATATGACGCTGAAGGAAACTTGCACTGATGAATATCAACTCACCAAGTATCTAAATACTCACAAAATACACTCAATAATCTAGAGAGAGAAAGAGAGAAAGCTTATGTTTCTGGTGTAATTTTTAATTCTAACTTAGCCCTCTGTTTATAGGAAAATTTTAGCAAACTTGACCTGCAACCTGATGGCTTTACCTGATACTATTCCCACCCACCACATTTGAAATAAAATTCAGCACATTTCTTCACCAACCACAAGTGGGGCCCACTCAATTCTAGAATTTTCCACCAAAATGCTAAATTCCGATACTTCAACAATTTCTGAACCATTCACCTCTTAAAATTCATAACAAATCATACTTTCATTTTTAACGGTTCAAAATTTGTGGACATATACTCAACTTATATATGTATAACATATCCAAAAATTACAGTGATCTGTTGCCTAAATTTTTAATAGCACTTTACCACGCAAGTATACGCGTTCAATTGTAATATTCAGCAAGCAAGGATATCGTTCCCACGAGGAAATAGACTAATATTTATCAATTACTAATTCTAATGCACTTAATCTTATTTTAAACTAAGAAAATTTTGTTTGTGATTTGAAATTTAAACTTAACAAACTAATTAATTAAAATCAAAATTTCACAAGAATAACTGCAGATTTAACAGGTTAAGATTACAACTTCCCTTGGTATTTTATTTAAACTAACTTACTTCCCATTTAAAATAAATCAATTAATATGAATCATTATCCAAGAATGCTTTATGAATATTCACGCACTTCTTCCAAAGACACATGAACAAATCCTCCTAAATCCAATCTTTAAGATGCGGAATTATAAGGAACACCCCAGTTAATCAACTCACTATATTCCTATGTGAATCAAGTTAATTAGGGTTTACGCACAAATTCTTTCAATGGATACAAAAGACACATAGGTATATTCCTATCCTACACGCTAATCATATTAACCCTATTTAGATTATATGAACAGATGTTATCATATCCAGATCTCAATCTATACTCCATCTTCCAATTTTATATAGATTATCACAGTAATTGTTGGCCAAACAATTAATCAATAAGCATAAGATATAATAAACAATTCAATAAAAACTAACTTTCATTCAATGGGAAGCTTGCAATTTAAACTACATACCAAGTTCCGTTGCAATCTTAATTAAAATTTAGTTCATGATAGTAATAAAGAAAAACATCATCCAGATTAATAAACCAAACATCCCAGATAGTTACAAAAGATAAAACTAGAGAAGAGAAGAAGAAACTCTGAATTTGCTCTTAAACTCTCTCTTAGATCTTTAGCCTTTGCAATTCTCCTTTGTGTTTTTCTTCCTTGTTCTCTCTGCAAATCTCTTGAAAAATTGATTGATTGCTTGCAAAATTCGTTTCCCTTGCTTTTCTAGAGTCCTCTCCTATTTGTATTGGTCTCAGCCCTCATTCAGACTCCTCTTTGGCTTCAAAAACCCCCTTAACAGCAGAAAAACGCAACTTTCTACGCACTAGAGCGCCTAGGCGCTCATCATAGGGCAATTTCAAGCGCCTAGGCGCTTGGCCAGGACCTCATATTTACAGAAATGCCACTCAACTTTAATTTTCATGATTTTTGACCTTTTTCTTCTCCGAAATGACCAATTTGTCCCTCCAGCTCCAACCTACAACAAATAAACACAAAACACATAAAAAGATCCTAAAAAACAATTAAATATAACAATAATTAAGTTTAATAATATCAGATTCATAGGTATAAAACCTACTCATCAAATACCCCCAAACTTAACCAATTGCTTGTCCCCAAGCAATACAACACAATGCAATAGCTAAATATGCAATGCAAATGCAGCTATCTAAATGCCTACATTCCAGCAGTCAAACAGAACAAAATCTATTCATCAAGCCTCAGAGAAATCACAATAAACATGTTAGTACATCATATCAAAACAGATTTGTAATTTCATCGTCAATCATCAAATCTTAACCTGTTATTATTGATATAGTGTGTGTGTGCTTAACATCCATGCTAACTGACATGATGCTAAATACAACACATAATAAATCTCTTTAAAGGAATCATACAGTGTAAACTCACAAAATTCACGAACCAGTAAAAACCAACTAAAGTCAAACATCCACCAAGTTCAAGAGTCTAATCTGAGATACTTATGATTTATTATGCTTTACAGAGGCTTTTTGCTCTTTTCCCGTTTTATTGTGTTTTTTTTTTAACCATAACTGTGCAATGTCTCATTCCATTAGGCTAACAGTGCTACCCCTTAGCGAGCTTTCGACCAACGACTCCCAGACCATATAAGACCTTAGGGCGCTAGGTTTTAAGATACCCCTTCGGGCGTACTTGCTCAAGTAACAAAGGCCTCGAAACAAAACTAGCCACGGTATTATTTTCCTTATTATTATTTTTTTCAAGCTTATATATCCCAAATTTTTCCCCCAAACTTAAGTTTTTATCTAACTTCAGTCATCTTCGCCTATTCATGTCTTTCATTCATTCAGACTAGCATTATCCTCTAGAAGTCCATTATGTGTCAATTTAAACTCAATCAGTCAACATGGTTGTTTTTACTGTGCTATCCTTATTATATCAGTTGCAAACAGGTAAAGATTCAAATCATGACATGAAATCACATTAAAGTCTTAACAGACAATACTATACTTGTCTACTTAATTCCAATCTCATCACTGACCAAAACAGACTTAAACTATTTAACAGCTGGAAACATGCAAATACTTGAAAAAAAAAATTTCTTTTTTTTTTATAGAAAATTAAAAATGAAAACTACATGAATGCAAACTACATGAAAAACTATTAACTGAATACTATATGAATGCACTATATGAATACTACATGCATGAACTAGAGCTGGAAAATTACACCCCCAAACTTAATCGATGCAATGTCCTCATTGTATATAACAAATAAAATTTAAGAATTTAAGCACTGAGGACTTCCCTGAAAGATAGAAGCTTTATTCCTCGTCAGAATCTTCTTCCTCTTCTTCTTCTTCGTCATCTGGGGGGTATGCAGACAATGGTGGAAATTGGTAAGGAGCGGCACCTGGATTCATGCGGGCAAACATTTCAAGGAATGCTGCGCTAAAATTCTGATACACCTCCGTTTGCCGCTGAGCTAAACTATCCTGATTTGTTTCCATTCAGTCAAAACCTTCCTGAACTCGAGTAGCCACCATGTCGATCCTTCGAGTTTGATTTCTCAAATCCTGACGGATATCTTCATAAAAATTTGGTGGTTGCTCAGAACTTCCAGCTGCAGGAGGATTCTCGTGAAATTGGTGACTAGGCTCGGCTGCAGGCTCGGGCGGAGCAATAATGAATCCTAACCCTCTCGGGTGTGGTATCCCCCCACCCCATACCTTGTACTTCTTAATAAGCGAGTGGTCAATTGCAGCTAAAGGAGGCTGTATAGCTTCCTCGGCATCCCATTTCACCCCAGCTTGTTGGCATAGTCCTGTGATCAAAGATGGGTGTGGTAATCCACCTGAGGTCCCTCCTCTAATTGCTTTGTCAATGGAATCATGAATAACTTGGCCCACATCTATAATTTTTCCTGATGCAATGCAGAAAAGTAGTGCTGCCCTTTGATTTACAACATCACTCATATGCCTACATGGCATCATCTTGGCACAAATAAAAGCATGCCATGCTTTCCCATAACTGCTTAGTTTGGATGCGGGGAACAACACGGCTTCTTGTTGATCTGTTAATTTCCATGTTGTGCCAGGTACACACAAGGCTTGAATGATCTCACTGTAGTCTAGCTCGTGTTGTAAATATTGCATGTATCCATTATTGGGTATCGTGTTCAAGCCATAATAAGCATTTATTGAACCAAAACTGACTTCCACAGATTTACCTCGAACCCAAATTACGTTACCAACATGATCTATTGCATTGGCGTAGAATTCCTTAACAATCTTAACAACAGATGCATCCGGTTGGGCTGTAAAGTTCACCCATCTTCTACTCCCAATCATCTGTAATAATTCCCCATCTTCTATTTCGGGCAAGAATCCACGCTCGGGAATTAGTGCTTTATTAGAAAGTACATTGTAATATCTGTCGGACGCTTTAGCACTTGTAAATCTCTTTTTGTCAAACTTTTGCGAAGTGCCCGAAGTCTCTCCTCTTTGTCTCTTAGTAGCCATAGTATTATGTACTAAGTTCTTGCCAACCCAAATGATACTCAATGAATTAGGAGAGCCAAAATCTTCGTTGTGACAATTTATCAAACACTTTGTGTGCACAGATTTGGAACACTATTGGTATGCACTCCCCCAAACTTAATTTTCACCAATTGTTGCAATTACTGAACACACTATACATCCAAGGCAATTCAAGCAACAATTAAGAGTACCCACACCCAATTGAGCCAACACAATGATAGAAACTAGCTTCAAAGTACTAACCTAACTATTATCCAAGTGAATCCAAAGAATTTGCAATAAAACCTTGTGTAATTACTTGGGTATAGCCAAATATGATGTTCAATCAAAGTTGAATGAGCAATTTGAGCTTTGAACCCTTACTTTAAGTAGATGTGGCTTGAATGCAAGTGGAATCCCGAATTGGTGAAGAAGGATGACAATATGGAACTTAGTTGCCTTGGTTTGGGTAGAGATATAGTGTTTGATTAGGATTTGGAAGAGAAAGATTGGTTGTTTAGGCTAGATTAGATGAGGGTTTAGAGTTGTGGAAGGTTAGAGATGGAGTAGGAGAGTAAGAGAGTCTTTGATTTGGAATGGGAGAGGTTTAGCCCGAATTTGGGGCTTTTATTTTTATTTTATTTTTTTACATTGGAGCGCCTAGGCGCTGGTTGTAGTGCTCTTTGGACCGCCTAGGCGGTGGCTTGCAGAATGGTTTGGATGTGTTGAGCGCCTAGGCGCTTGGTTTGTACTAGTCTGGAGCGCCTAGGCGCTTGGTTTGTGCCTGTCTGGAGCGCCTAGGCGCTTGGGCTGCTTCACAGGTACTGACTTTGAGCGCCTAGGCGCTTGGTTTGTGCCTGTCTGGAGCGCCTATGCGCTTGGGCTGCTTTCCAACATTTTCTGCTCTGACGTCCTTTGGGAAAACGGCCATAACTTTTTCGTCCGAACTCTGATTTAGATGATTCAAGATGTTATGGAAAGAGGAAAAATAGATCTACAACTTGCATTCTTGAAGTTTCACGAAATAATATCCGGAGCTATGGTCAAATTGGCTCTGAAGTGACTTCTTTGTAAATGGCAAACCGAAAACACGAATCTAGCCACTCCAAACGTCAATCCATGTAACTTTTGTCCCAAACCTCGTCAAATATCCCCAATCTTAAACTTTTACTTGTTTCCTTTCCTGCAATCAATTGAATCTCTGTTAGAGAACAAGGTATGCAACAAATCCTTAACTAGCAAAGTTTAACCACTAAATAAACTAATGGTAAAGTAAATTAATAAGAGTAAAAATATCAAATAACAATAAAACTTCCTGGGTTGCCTCCCAGTTAGCGCTTGGTTTATAGTCTTCAGCTTGACTTTCTCCTCTGTTCTAATCGGCAAGGTTGACCGATGTCTTTTCACGATCAAAACAACCCCCATAGTAGTGCTTCAATCTTTGACCGTTGACTTTAAAATTACGTTTTGAATACGGGTCTTCCACTTCTACAGCTCCATGAGGATAGACTTTTGAAATTATAAATGGCCCAGACCATCGAGATTTCAACTTTCTAGGAAACAGTTTAAGCCTTGAATTGTATAATAACACTGTTTGACCTGCTTCAAACTTTCTTTCCAGAATTTTCTCATCATGCCACCTCTTAATCTTTTCTTTATATAACTTCGCGTTCTCATATGATTGGAGTCTGAATTCATCCATTTGATTCAATTGTAAGAGGCACTTCTCTCCCGCAGCAGATATATCAAGGTTTAACTTCCGAATTGCCCAATAAGCACTGTGTTCGAGTTCAACTGGAAGATGACATGCCTTCCCATAAACTAACCTGTACGGAGACATCCCTATCGGAGTTTTGTAAGCTGTACGGTATGCCCATAAAGCATCGTCCAACTTGCTAGACCAATCTTTCCGACTAGGATTCACTATCTTCTCGAGGATTCGTTTCACTTCTCGGTTAGATACCTCGGCTTGACCACTTGTTTGTGGATGGTAGGCAGTAGCTATCTTATGAGTGACTCCGTACTTAGCAAGGATAGCTGAAAACTTCTTATTACAGAAATGTGTTCCTTCATCACTAATGATTGCGCGAGGAGTGCCGAATCTAGAGAAAATGTTCTTCCGAATGAACTTAATCACAACCTTCGCGTCATTGGTGGGTGATGCTATAGCTTCTACCCACTTCGAAACATAATCCACCGCTAGAAGTATATAGGAGTTACAGAAAGATGGTGGAAATGGTCCCATGAAGTCAATTCCCCAAACATCAAACAATTCGACTTCCAGGATCATATTAAGTGGCATCTCGTGTCGCTTTGATATATTACCAACTCTTTGGCATCTGTCACATTTTAATGAAAACACACGGGCATCTTTGAAGAGTGTTGGCCAGAAAAATCCACATTGAAGCACTTTAGCTGCCGTTCTTTCTCCCCCAAAATGTCCACCATAGTCAGATGCATGACATTGGTATAGAATACTCTCCATTTCAACTTCCGGGATGCACCTTCTTATTACTTGATCGCCACATTGTTTAAATAAGAATGGCTCATCCCATAAATACTGTTTCACATCATGGATAAATTTCTTCTTCTGCTGGCTTGTCAAATCAGGCGGAAACACCTTACTGACAATGAAATTTACATAATCTGCATACCATGGTGTATCCATCCTTACCACAAATAGCTGTTCATCCGGAAAAAATTCGTTGATCACTGTTGTGTCATTTTTCTTTAGTTCTGAATTCTCTAACCGTGATAAATGATCAGCAACCTGATTTTCTGTTCCTTTTCGGTCCCGGATCTCCAAGTCAAACTCTTGTAGCAATAATACCCATCTAATTAATCTCGGCTTCGCGTCTTTCTTTGCTATTAAGTACTTAATTGCCGAATGATCTGTAAACACAATCACCTTTGTCCCAATCAAATATGAGCGAAATTTATCAAATGCATAAACAACTGCTAATAGCTCCTTCTCGGTAGTGGTATAATTCAGTTGAGCATCTGTCAATGTTTTACTAGCATAGTATATAGCATGAAAAATTTTATCCTTTCGTTGGCCAAGAACTGCACTAATCGCATAGTCGCTAGCATCACACATTAGTTCGAACGGTATAGTCCAATCTGGTGCTATGATTACAGGTGCGGTAACAAGTTTCTTCTTTAACACATCAAAAGCTTCCAGGCATGCTTGATCAAAGTTGAATGGGACATCCTTCTCCAAAAGATTGCAAAGTGGTTTTGTGATTTTGGAGAAGTCTTTTATAAATCGTCTATAGAAACCAGCGTGTCCCAAGAAACTTCGAATACCCTTTACAGAAATTGGTGGTGGCAGGTTCTCAATGGTTTCGATTTTTGCTCTATCAACCTCAATTCCTTTTGATGATACTCGGTGACCCAAGATTATCCCCTCTTGCACCATAAAGTGACATTTCTCCCAGTTTAAAACCAAATTCGTTTCCATACACCGTTTGAGCACGAGTGTGAGATTTTCCAAACAATAATCAAACGAATCCCCAAAAACTGAAAAATCATCCATAAATACCTCAAGATTTTGTTCAACCATATCTGAAAAAATAGCCATCATACACCGTTGAAATGTCGCTGGCGCATTACATAACCCAAAAGACATTCTGCGAAAAGCAAAGGTGCCATATGAGCATGTGAATGTTGTTTTCTCCTGATCCTCAGGTGCAATGGCAATCTGGTTATAGCCTGAGTATCCATCCAAGAGGCAATAATACTCGTGCCCTGCAAGCCTGTCCAACATCTGATCTATGAATGGTAGAGGAAAATGGTCCTTACGAGTGGCCTTATTCAACTTTCTGTAATCCATACACACCCGCCAACCAGTAACTGTTCACGTTGGGATCAATTCATTCTGCTCGTTCGCAACTACTATCATTCCCCCTTTCTTTGGCACACATTGAACCGGACTTACCCATGAGCTATCTGAGATAGGGTAGATAATTCCAGCATCCAACCATTTAATGATTTCCTTTTTAACAACTTCCTTCATGATGGGATTGAGCCTTCGTTGTTGTTCAATAGTTGGTTTCGCTTCGTCTTCCAACAAAATCTTATGCATACAAATTGATGGGCTTATCCCCTTGATATCTGCAATAGTCCATCCAAGAGCAGTCTTGTATTGTCGAAGTACCCTTAGTAGCTTTTCTTCTTGAACCTTGTCAAGTGATGCAGAAATAATGACTGGCAAGGAGGAAGAAGAACCAAGGTAGGCATACCGGAGGTGGTTAGGCAACGGCTTAAGTTCCAAGGTAAGCGGTTCCTCTACGGATGATGTCACCTTTTCATCTAGCTTTCCCCGATAATCCAGAGGTTCAAATTTTTGTAGACATCATGTAAACTTCGGAGTTGAATCTAGCATTTGGACCCATTCTATCACCATTGAATCATCAAATAATTTTTCACTAACCAATGCAGTTTCAAGAGGGTTTTCAATCACAGATTCACCAAATACCTCTTCAGTTGCTTCTTCAATTAGATCAACTCTTAAGCACTCTTCCTCTTCCTTCGGAAATTTCATAGCCTTGAAAACATTAAAAGTTACTTCTTCATCTTGAACTCTCATTGTTAACTCTCCCTTTTGTACATCAATTAATGTCCTTCCAGTGGCTAAAAACGGTCTTCCAAGGATAATGGGTATGTCTTTATCCTCTTCGTAGTCCAACACAATGAAGTCAGCTGGAAATATGAATTTGTCCACCTTTACTAATATGTCTTCCACAATGCCCCTAGGGTATGTCACTGATCTATCTGCGAGCTGTAGAGAGATATTTGTTGGCTTTGGGGCTGGTAATCCCAACTGAGTGTAGATCGAAAGTGGCATCAAGTTAATACTTGCCCCCAAATCACACAAACATCTGTTAAAGAACTGGGGCCCAATCGTGCACGGTATTGTAAAGCTACCCGGATCCTTCAACTTCGGTGGTAACTTTCTTTGCAGAATTGCGCTACATTCTTCTGTCAATGCTACTGTTTCGAACTCCCCTAGCTTCCTCTTTCTTGCTAAAATATCTTTCATAAATTTTGCATAACTAGGCATTTTTTCTAAAGCATCTGCGAATGGAATGTTGATTTGCAGCTTTTTGAACACTTCTAAAAATTTTGAAAATTGTCTATCTAATTTCTGCTTTTGAAATCTTTGAGGAAACGGCACAGGTGGTACAACTGTTGTTTGCTTATCTTCTTGTTGTTTTGTTGCCTTGTCAACAACTTTTTCCCCAGATTTACTTTCCGAATTTCCACTCTCTTGTTCACCATCCTCAGCAGAAATTACTTTCTTGTGTCCGTTCAAATCTGTAGTCAACTCCTTCCCGCTTCTGAGTGTAACTGCCTTACAGTGCTCATTTCCATCATTCCTTGGATTTTTCTCTGTATCATTAGGTAAAGAACCTGGAGTTCTAGTATTCAAAGCATTAGCCATTTGCCCCATTTGATTCTCCAAATTCTTTATTGCAGCTGATTGGTTTTTCGTTGTGGTTTCCAACTGAGTTGCAAATCTTGCCAGCAATTCTTCCATTTGTGATAACTTATCAGGTTGATGAGGTTGTGGTTGTTGTTGAGTTTGTTGCTGTGGCTGAAATCCAGGTGGATATGTTTGCCTTGGAGCTTGAGCATGTGACTGATTATTACTCCAAGAAAAATTCGGGTGGTTTCTCACTCCTAAATTGTAGTTGTTTGAATAACTGCCCTGCTGCCTGTTATAATTAGAAACAAAATGGACTGATTCAGGATTTATTGCACATTGATCACTTGAGTGGTTACCCGCACATATTTCACATATCGTTTCCATTTTCTGAACTGGTTGTACCCCAAGTGCATCTATCTTCTTTGTAAGAGCAGAAATCTGAGCTGTCACTTGAGCTGACAATGCTGTCATCGCATCCACTTCATACACTCCGACTGTCCTTGGCGGAGTTGTTCTTGCTGTTGGCCATTGATAATTATTAGCTGCCATGGTTTCAAGCAACTGATACCCCTCATCACAATTCTTGGCCATAATAGCTCCTCCTGCTGCAGCATCTATACTCGATCTCACTGTGCTGGATAAACCGTTATAAAAAGTTTGCACCTGAAGCCATTTGGGAATCCCATGGTGTGGACATTTTCGCAATGAATCTTTGAATCTCTCCCAAGCTTCATATAGTGATTCTGAATCGTGCTGAACGAAAGAGAAGATATCGTTCCGCAACTTTGCTGTTTTTGCAGGCGGGAAAAACTTTGCAAGAAATTTCTGGGCTAGATCATTCCATGTAGTGATCGAGCCTGGTGGTAGTGAATGGAGCCAACTCTTAGCCTTATCTCTGAGAGTAAATGGAAATAGCCTTAGCCTTATTGCATCCTCTGATACATTATTGTACTTGAAAGTATCGCAGATTTCTATAAAGCTGAATATATGATCGTTTGGATCATCGTTTGGTAACCCTCCAAACTGACATGAATTTTGAATCATCTGTATTGTCCCCGGTTTTATCTCAAAACTTGTAGCAGTAATAGCAGGTCTCGTAATACTCGACTGAATTTCAGTAACCCGCGGTGTAGCATAATCCCGCAGCGCTTTTTGCTCTTCTTCAGCCATAGTATCTTCCTTATCAAATGCTTCTTTGGTTTCCTTAACCCACTTACGCAACCGCTGAAATCTTTTCTCGATGTCGTCCTCGTGAGGCAATAAATCTGGCTTCTTCGATCGCGTTTGCATAAACTAGTCAAAAGCACCTGAATAGAACAGAACAGAAAAAATTTAAATTAAGATTAACGCTATAAAAATCAATAATGACAAAATATTAAACTAATTTCCCCGGCAACGGCGCCAAAAACTTGTTGCCAAAATTTTTAATAGCACTTTACCACGCAAGTATACGCGTTCAATTGTAATATTCAGCAAGCAAGGATATCGTTCCCACGAGGAAATAGACTAATATTTATCAATTACTAATTCTAATGCACTTAATCTTATTTTAAACTAAGAAAATTTTGTTTGTGATTTGAAATTTAAACTTAACAAACTAATTAATTAAAATCAAAATTTCACAAGAATAACTGCAGATTTAACAGGTTAAGATTACAACTTCCCTTGGTATTTTATTTAAACTAACTTACTTCCCATTTAAAATAAATCAATTAATATGAATCATTATCCAAGAATGCTTTATGAATATTCACGCACTTCTTCCAAAGACACGTGAACAAATCCTCCTAAATCCAATCTTTAAGATGCGGAATTATAAGGAACACCCCAGTTAATCAACTCACTATATTCCTATGTGAATCAAGTTAATTAGGGTTTACGCACAAATTCTTTCAATGGATACAAAAGACACATAGGTATATTCCTATCCTACACGCTAATCATATTAATCCTATTTAGATTATATGAACAGATGTTATCATATCCAGATCTCAATCTATACTCCATCTTCCAAATTTATATAGATTATCACAGTAATTGTTGGCCAAACAATTAATCAATAAGCATAAGATATAATAAACAATTCAATAAAAACTAACTTTCATTCAATGGGAAGCTTGCAATTTAAACTACATACCAAGTTCCGTTGCAATCTTAATTAAAATTTAGTTCATGATAGTAATAAAGAAAAACATCATCCAGATTAATAAACCAAACATCCCAGATAGTTACAAAAGATAAAACTAGAGAAGAGAAGAAGAAACTCTGAATTTGCTCTTAAACTCTCTCTTAGATCTTTAGCCTTTGCAATTTTCCTTTGTGTTTTTCTTCCTTGTTCTCTCTGCAAATCTCTTGAAAAATTGATTGATTGCTTGCAAAATTCGTTTTCCTTGCTTTTCTAGAGTCCTCTCCTATTTGTATTGGTCTCAGCCCTCATTCAGACTCCTCTTTGGCTTCAAAAACCCCCTTAACAGCAGAAAAACGCAACTTTCTACGCACTAGAGCGCCTAGGCGCTCATCATAGGGCAATTTCAAGCGCCTAGGCGCTTGGCCAGGACCTCATATTTACAGAAATGCCACTCAGCTTTAATTTTCATGATTTTTGACCTTTTTCTTCTCCGAAATGACCAATTTGTCCCTCCAGCTCCAACCTACAACAAATAAACACAAAACACATAAAAAGATCCTAAAAAACAATTAAATATAACAATAATTAAGTTTAATAATATCAGATTCATAGGTATAAAACCTACTCATCATGATCCAACGGTCGGATTAAAAATTATAACTCACACAATATATCTCAAAAACACTGGTTTAATTTTTAATACCTTCATTCCGACAAAAATACTGATAAAATACCTCAATATTAATTCCTTCATTTATAACCACATTAATAAATCCATCATTTATATCCACATCAAATAAATATTTCCTTATCATATAAATCAATAATTAATTATTCACAAATAATATTACAGAATCACAATTATGACAACCAGGCCGTTCCCAGGAAAGAGGGGGCTTTTTAATAAGAATTTCTCCTTACTGGCGCGCAATTAGGTGACCAAACCTCTCCTTGACAGAACTTTCTAGACATTGCCAATAATGCTATCTAATAATATTATTCAAATAATATGAATTATTGATCTGATAATGAGAAATATTGTGCAGTGATAATTATTGAAACAACAATAATATAAAATATCAACGCAACAATTATTGAATCAATAAAATAAAATATTGAACAGTAATTACTGTAACAATTATTGAGTAGTGCCTTCTTACGTAAGAATCAATAATTCAAAAATACTGTGTAATACCGTGTGCTACTGTGCAACAACGCGTATTACTTTATTTTACCAACCGGGTATTCCAACAGTGTTAACGGTAATGATTACGCTGTTATTTATAAAAACTTAATTTTGTCATTTTCTTCATTCGACAGTTATTCTGTTATGGGGCCCACAAATGGCTGCGCCATCGTACGAATATTTCTCGACAAAAAGAATATTCTACGACCAAACAAATATTCCCCGACAACAATGAATATTTTATAACCACTTGTGTATTTTGAAAAAAATTTCATATATCACCCTTAACTTTAACTTTTATCAATTTAACCATTTACTGAATAGTAATTATAAGAAAAATTGAATATTTTTATTTCATAAATTTCGGGGTCTTACATGTTAGGCACCCCCCGACTTCCGTAAAACATAATTACTGCTACTTTTTCATTTCCTAAGCCTGAAGTGTGTGTGTGTGTGATTTGAGCTTTGAAAAAGTGTTTAAGTGTTTAGAAAGTAGTGTTGTGCCTCTTTGGACCAATGTACAAAGGGTTTGATTGACATGTAAGTTTATTTTTAGACAACATATGAAAGTGAAGTTTTGAAAAGATATTTTCAAATCCTTTCGCCAAATAAGAATCGAGGCCCTTTGATACTTCCAATTTTAACTTGGACTAAGCCTTCTTTTAATCCTAGAAGCGACTTTGTTTGATTTTTTTATTAGGATGTGAAGCATCTTTTGTAACATTCCAGAATTTTAATTATAATATTAAATATTTATTGAGTTATATAAATATTCAATGGATGTGTTTATCATTGAATACATATTTATTTAATTGATTTGATTTTATTTGGTTAATTATTTGTTAAATAAATAATTAATGAGTTAAGAAAATTATTATTATGTTGATATTTCAAATTGATGGATAATTATTTGTATTGAGTTATGTGATTAAATAATTTATTTAATTATTTGTTATTTGAATAATTAATTAAATTAAGTATGAAAACTTGATTAAATATAGTGTGACAAATAACTATATTATAAGGAGTATTAAAATAAATTAAAGTAGTTTTAATCTAGTTTTACCCAAACAATGCTTAAGGATATAAACTCTTTAATTTTAAATGATTTGCCAAACAAAGCCCTATGACTTTTGAATTTTCTTTTAATTTTGAATTATAAATAAAATAAAATAAATAAATTAAATAATAAATATAATAAATTTATAACATATACGTTATAGGTATTAACTGATATACTTAATATTTGTATTAAGGCCATATCATCAGTTTATAGTTTTATATACGCATAAGGTTTTGCTTGGCCATTTGTTAATCTGAGAAACAGAGAATTATCAGAGAAAGTTGAGAAAGAAAAGGTTGTGATTCTAGATAAATACTGAGTTCTTCAAGCTTTTCTAAGGGTTAACAAGTATCTTCTCAAGCAACAAAAAGGTATTTTCCTATAATATTAATACTATATATGTTTTACGTTCTCTATGTTCTTGAAGTGCACTCATTGTGTATAAAGTTTTACAAAATTTTCTGTAAATTGTGTTCTAGAATTAGTTATGATGATTACATGTGTTTATGATGATTAGAGATTATGTTTAAATAAGAATTGCATGCTAATTTCGGTTTACAGTAGAAAAAAATAACGACAATGTATGTTTTATGGATATTTTCTCATATAGCTTATGTAAGTACCAAAATTAGTGGTTAATTCATATGTTAAACTGTAAATTGAGTCTTGTATATGTTAGTTCATTAAGAAGCAAGCATAACGTAATTTAAACGAAGAAATTTGGCCAAGTATAGAGATTACAGTGATGATTTTTGCAAGAGATGTCAAAAAATAGAGTTTTGTATGAAAATAAGAAATTTGAGAAATTAAAATAATTAGAAGTGTTGTTAAATTATGATAAGTGGTTGAATATGTTAAAAATCATGTTTATGATAGTTGTATATTTATTTTACGTGTTAATTTCACTGTTTGGTGGGTGAAATTCGTGTTAGTTTGGCTAAAAACGGCTACTGTTCATGCCGAGTCTGCCTCTGTCTGTGCACCAGCGCAGCTGCGCTGGTGCCAAGGCTAAAAACTGTGCATGCGCAGCTGCGCTGTGTGTGGCGCAGCTGCGCCACACACTGATCTGAGGCAAAGCTGTTGTTGCTGCTGTAGAGTTTGAGAAACCTTACCACTTGGTCTAAGGTTATGATTAAGTGGCATACATGTAGTAAGAATGTTAAAACAGAACCATGATATGTAATTGATAAATTCAAAGTTTGAAAGATTAGTAATTGATGAACGTGGTATATTAGCACTTAGTGAGTTTGATGAATAGTAAATGGGTGTTGTGAAGGTTAACACTTGTAATTTCTGATATTTGTATGATAGCTTAAGACTTGTGCTAAAATAATAAGTCTAACTAGAAATGCATGTTATGTTGGAGCGTGAATGTTAGTATATCTAATAGATGATGGTTCTAAACCTATATGTAGGTGAACATGAGTTTAATATTATAGCTTACGCTCGAGACAAGTTTCTAAACCTATCTTTGTACATTGAGCAAGTTCTCTAATTCTACTTTTATAATTGAGTAAATTTTCTAACTCTACACTTTCGTTGAGCTAGTTTGTTTATTGCTAGGCAAGTTTACTTGTCCTATTTCAACTGTAATTTTGCAAGCTTTTGTAACTCTACACTTTCGTTGAGCTAGTTTCGTTGATACAAGTTTTTTAAACCTTATTTTGATGTTAAGAAAGTTATCCTTGTCTTTAACTTGTCAAATAGCATGCAAGTTTATATAATCTAATATACTATTGTTGAATAGTTGTTATTGTTCAAATTGCTATTCGTAATGCATGCTTAGTATTCAATTCTAAATAACATGGGCTTAATATTGTTCAAAGCAAGGTAATTATAGTTATTCAACATTTATGCTATTAGATTATTCTTAAAGCGTAACTTTAATACACAATGATTTATTCATAACATAGTGTGATTTCATTTTATTCAACTAATCTTTAGTTGATGTTCGTTGAACTCCAATTACCTTGAAATGTATCCAAATCAAACTTACTTTGGTGCGGACTGGTAATCTAAATACTGAGATGAACAACCGTATTTTTAGGGGTTTACGCTTAGCGTTGAAATGTTTGTGCACAATACATTGTACGAATGATTGATCCCCCTAAGTACGTGGAGTCCATATAGTCATATGATTGTTAAAGTTAAAATTGAAAGATTACTTATAACGGTGGACATGGTTCGTGGTCATTAGACCCTCAGTAGTATATTTCAGAATGTTAATAGAACATATCATTCAGTTCTATTGAGCCTATTATTTGGCAAATGTTGTAAAGTTATTCATTCTTATTTCAAGTGAGCTTTGTTTGCTCACTCTTGCTTATATAACCATTACAGCTAAAGATGAGAAGGTAGATATACTTAGCACCAATAAGGGCAAGGGGAAGATGGACAAGTTTTGAAGACTTGTAATATGTTGATAGTTATTTATCAGACTTTAATTTGATTGATGTAATAAAGTATTTATTTAATTTCCGCATTTGAATGATTGTAATTAAAGGTTAGATAACATGGGAGATAATATTTTTATTAATGTAATTCTTTATGGGTAGATTTTATTATTCAGTTATATTATGATTGGGTAGTTAGATATGAATGTTTTGATTAAGTGAACACCAAATCTTGAGGTAATGAAGTACCGAGATTTGGGGGTGTCACATCTTTGGGGGTGGTTTAGAACTCAAGGTTATAATTGCTTGATTTTTTCGTAAGTCTATCCATCATAGCGCGATCTATATTTCATAAAATCTTCGTTAATTTGATTTAAAAATCATGTTGAGTGACAGAATTGAAATTATGAATTATAAGGGTCGGGTTCCTTATGAGCATGAAAGCCATCGAAGTGAACCCAAGCACCCACAAACCATGATTTCACTATTTCGGGGCCTTAAATTCGGATACCGATTTAAAGCCCAAGATTACATTTACAATGGATTGCAAGCCGATTGTACAGCTTAAACAAGTCCATCATGGGAATCGGATCTAGATCCATTGACTGGATCTTCAACCATATGGTTCCTAGGCTCACATAATATCATTTAAAGCTTGCAAGATGTATATTTAAACATAATATATACATATATCACATAACTTAGCTAAACAAGGGATTTATCAATTAAATCCTTGCACGCGAGTAAGTAAGCCTCCCACTTCCTCTAGATACAGATCTAGGGTCGCATGATCGCACTAATATTTAAAAAACTAGAAAACAAACTAGGTCTACCTAGATTTTAGCCAATCTAGCTCAATGGGTCAAGTTATGAAGTTTTTGGACCGGTTAAATGCTAGATCTAGCCAGATCTAGGATAGATCTAGTCAATACACTTTAAATATTGTCTATTTACACAAATTGAACGGTTAAAACTTAGATCTATGTACAACTAACCAATATATATATCACTTATATATATATATATATATACAGAAAGGATCAAGAGCATAATTCTTAAATAACATAATGCCTTAAATAGCATAATTTCATCAAAACGACGTCGTTTTAATGGGACGCGGTGGCATTTTTGTAAATACGCGGTGGCATGGTATTTACAAAAATGCCACCGCGTCCCATTAAAACGACGTCGTTTTGATGAAATTATGCTACTTAAGGCATTATGCTATTTAAGAATTATGCTCTTGATCCTTCCCGTATATATATATATATATATATATATATATATATATATATATATATATATATATAAATATATATATATATATATATAAATATATATATATATATATATATATATATATATATATATATGCTAAAGAAGTAAATGAGGACAAATTTGAAAAGATCTTATAGTATGGCTCGAGAGATTTGCAAAACGAACTGTTGAAAACTTCCAATAACTTGATTTCAACCGGTAGAAAGTTGATATAACGAAGTTTATATGTATATAAGTGTTTACAACTGAGATTTACAAAGTTTGAGATGAATAATTGCTCCCTTTATCTCTATAGCTCTCAAATTTTCTCTCTCTAAAACTTAGAAACTGATTTCTCTCTCTTTAAAATGAGGTGGGGGTCTGCATTTAAAGACTCAGCCAGCTGCGGGTGTACTTGCGACTGGGCATGTGGACCCCACCGCCTCAAAGTTCGTTTATTCAATCGATGTGCTGTCTGCTGAAACGTTCATATCTTACAATCCGGGAATCGCATGGAGATGTGTCATACCATTATGGAAAATTCTTTCCGAGAGCTACGCAATGACATTGGGTTTGCCCTTTTCTGAGTCCGGGAAGATGGGTCCATGACCAAAAAAGCATGTTCAAGTCTCCGAAGGTAATTCGTTAATCTGTCTTACGTAGTTTGCACTCGGGATTGCTAGGGAGGCTCTTATGACTCTCTCCACAGCTGGACGAATGTTGTTTATATTATTTTGTCAACATTATATTTTTGCCCTCCCGAGATTTTCTCCAGGGTTTGATTATGGTTGTAGTCCTCCAGGGTGTAAAAAGACATTTTTACCATCCTAAATGGTTAGGAAAACAAAATTTCGAGTGTCTACATTTATTTCACACTTATATATACATATTAAATCTTTCACATAAATCATATAAATAAATATATATATATATTTAAACCCAGAGTCCGGATCTTAAGCTCACCCCTTATCCAACTTACCGGAGCTCACCCCCCTTTATCGACGGACCGACGACGGTTCAGTTATACAACTGTCGACCTCTATACTTTTAGCGACGGACAACATATAGTGTCGCTAAAAGTATAGACGGCGGTTGTATGACCGAACCGCTGTCAGGTCCGTCGCTAAAGGGGGAGTGAGCTCGGGTGAGTTAGATAAGGGGTGAGTTTAAGATTCGGACCGTTTAAACTCATTACATATCACAATAAGAATTATATCTATTAAATTCTTATTTTAATATTTTTCGAAAATTTAAGTAACAGAATTGATATTTTCACAAATAAAAATAATAGTTCTATATAATGTTCTTCTCACATAAATAATAAATGGATCTCACACTCGTATAAATTTTTTTATGAAAATCGTAAATTTTAGGTGTGAAAATATTAGTTCTCAATTAATAATTGGAGAACTCTTGTTTAATCCTTGTCATACCAACCTGACCTGCAAATGGCTTTAAATTGGTCTGGTGAATAATTGAGTCTTTAATTATTCTTAGTTTTTCTGGTCATAGTTGTTAACATTATCGGATGATCTATTATACAGTACAATTAATAATAGAATTTGTTTGTTTATGTATCATTTTTTTTTGTTATTATTTTTTTAACACTCACTTTGAAATGATACGAATATAAGGAAAATAAATTATATAATAATCTCAACAAAATTTGAATTTCGATTTCAATGTTAAAGTATATCTCACATTCTACGGGTGAGAATACTAAACTAACAATAATGAAGCAATAAAAATCCACAATAAAGGAAAAATAAAAGTTATTAATAATGTTAGAACAATAATTTTGTTATCAGAGCAATAAGTATTACTAAAAATTTAATCAACAAAATATTTGTTCTAACATTATCAACAGCCAAAGTAAAGTCCAACAATAGAAAGAATCAAACTTGCAAGTTGCAACTTTACGGTTATAGGTTCTTAATCATAAATTTTTTTTAGTTAATAATAATGTTAATAAATATTTGTAGTAACTCTTTTAAAAAGATATATAATATGTTGGGTCATTCTTATAATTTTATTCAATTTTATGTATTGATGTATTTCGTAATAACTTGGCAGAAAATTTTCAATTGAATTCAATATTACTTCTCCATGCCATGTTAAGTATGTCTTTTACATAATTAAACAAAAACAAAATAAGAAAAAATAACTAAGTTTTCAGTTTATGGACAGTGAATCCCACATAAGTACATTATAGACTCTCTTTATTATTGTTATTTTTTTGAAGTAAAAAACTACTTAATTACTTTTAGAGTAAAGTAGAGTTTATATAATATTTTCCATGAATTTTGTGCTTTAGTGATTTTCTATAAGACGATTTTCTTTTTGAGTTTGTGGGCATCTATTATGGGACGAAAAAAAGCAGTAATTGTTTGTTATATTGTGAAGAGAGCATATCCTCTGTCTCCAATTCTCATGTCCCTCTTGTGTCCCCCCACTTACATTTTGACATATGTCATTTTATTTAATTTTAGAGTTAATTGGTGTTAAGTAAAATATTATGTGTCAAAATGTAAGTGAGGGGACATAAGGGGGACAGGAGAATTGGGGACAGATGATCTGCTGAAGGGGAGATTGAGACATCAATAAGTTTTAAAATTTTGTTACTGTTTTGGGGACGAAGGGAGTATTTTTCTATTTCATTTTTACAAGTAAATAAAAACATTTAAAACGTTAAAAAATATGTAAATCACACATTTCCTTTCTGTTTAATTGTTTTTACCTAAAAATCTTAAATTTATATCATCTTGTAATATACAATTGGAAAAGCTCGCTTTATTTGTGTAGCCCAACGTTAGTACCGAAGGCTTGCGAGGCGGATCTAGCCGCCTAGATCAGTGGGGTCAAACTCACAAAAAAAATTAATGGTTTTTTTATCAGCAATTTTTTTTTATTAAAAACTCAATGTAATACAAATGTGACAAATTCAAAAGATTTGGATAAGACCACATGGAGTTGCATTACAAATATTAAAAACTCAATTTTCACACAAGCAAACATTGGCCTTTCCGGCTTAAACCTTGTGTAGCAGCCCATAACTAATTAGAATTGAAAACCAAGGGGCCCAATTGCTTTTCAAGTGATTTCAAACAAAGGCATCCGGAACAAACATAATTGGACGACATTTTTGTAAGGGTTCTTTACATAATTATACAACAAATAGAAAGTAATTACAAGAAAAGTGCATCAACCAAATAATTACAAAAAGGGTGTAATTAGGACTCATATTACAAAAATAGTACAATTCACATTAATAAGAAAACCTAAAATCAAGGACAAATAACTGCCATAATTAATAATTCAAATTCAAATATTTGGATCTAACAACAAAAATAAATTCAAATTCAAAATAATAATTCAAATTTAAATATTCAAATTCAAAGCTTCATCTCCCTCAAATACACTTTTTACAAAAAGTTTAAAAATAAATAGATGTAACTTTTAATGTTCTGAATTTTTTTTATAACTATTTTTTTATTCATAAATAATAAAATGGTTACCTTTGTATAAATGGTTGGCTACCAACTGCATCACATTCAAACGAAATTATTAACTTAATAAAATTGAATTGATTACCTTGGTCTGAAGGTTTAGTTACTAACTGCACTATGAACAAATTGCAGGTGTGGATGTGAATTAGTTACTTTGCTATGAAAGTTTTGTTACCTTGGTACGAATGTTTGCTTACCTTGATCTGAAGGTTTGGTAACCAAAAATTTAAAGTGTGGAGGTTGATTGGTTTCTTTGATATGACAGTTTGGTTACCTTAGTATGAAGGTTTGGTTACAATCATCCAGTATTCATATCCACCGCCCCCACCTCCTGAATCTTCATACCCACCTCCATTTTGACCCTTCATTTTGAGAAGCTATTGGAGATATACAGTTGGTTGACTCATATATATATATGTATATATATATATAGGGATTCCATCCACAACAACCGGTTGTTGGAGAGCAACCCCTTTTGGCCCAGCCGCTACAACCTGTAGCGGCTTATAAAAAAAAACTAAGTAACAAGCCGCTACAGGTTGTAGCGGCTGGGCCAAAAGGGGTTGCTCCCAATAACCGGTTGCTGTGGATGGATACCCATATATATATATATATATATATATATATATATATATATATATATATATATATATATATAGGAATGAGATTCAGCATAGGAGAAATTCATTTGTGGACAGAGTTTATGAAACAACATGCCCAATCCCTCCGGGGAAGAATTATATATACATTATTCAAGTGAAGGATCAAATTGGAAGCTTTTACTACTTCCCTTCCCTTGCATTCCACAAAGCTGCCGGTGGTTTCGTAGGCATCAGAATTCTTAGCCGTCTTAGAATTCCCGTCCCATTTGATGATCCCGCTGGCGATTATACGGTCTTGATTGGTGATTGGTATAAGAAAAATCACACGATAATCATCCTTTCCTTCCCATCCCGCATGGACACTGTTATTTTGGAAGAAAAGAAATCAAAGTTTAGCAACTTCTTATCCCGCATGGATCGTAGTTTAGGAATGAAGAAGAAGAAGGGTGATGACTAATTACAGTTGTTATAGATAAGGAGAGAGAGAAGAAGCCATGAGTATAACTAATCCCTAAATTAAGGAATTCTAATTGAATACTAATTCCCTAAATTAAGAAATCCTAATTGCACTAATATTATAAATAAATATGGAAGTGTATTAGTTGTGTAAAGATTTTATGAGTGCACTATTGTTGTAATTATTTTTAAAAATGTAATAGAATATGTAATTCAGCCTATTTATAAACAGTCATAAAATCATGCTTACCGATCACAAGGTCAATCCAAACCATACAGGACCTCCGGGCTAGACCCTACCCCTACCCCTACCCACTCCTTATACCCGTCTCTCTATTTATAGTATATATTAATTTCATTTTTTAAAAATTTTGTTTAAAAGTCAAAACATCTTAAAATGATTAATATGGTTAATATGGTTTTTAACCATAACCATATGGTTCCAACCCACATTATCCATATTAAAAATGGTTAATATGGTTTTAGTTCTTAAATGGTTGGTTAACCATATTTTGAAAACCAAAACCAACTAATAACCATATTTTGTCAGGTCTACTTCCGGCGAACAGATATGGGCAAAATAGAAGGAAATCCAAATGCAGCAGCTAACAAGCTACAACAAGCAGTATATTTTGAAACTAGAAAATTCAGTGGGGGTGGGGGGGGGGGTATATGCGTAGGCATATATCTGCCCCTACATATAGCTTGGTAAATGTGAGCATAAGAGAAATTAATTTAATACGAGTAGTTTTATGTGTATAAATTATACATAAATTTTTTTTACACAAACTGTACAAGAGAGAGAGAACAGAAAGTGGAACTTACATTTAATTTTTTCACACATCTTTATTAGTATTCATTTTATGAGTTCTGTCATTTGTGCATAATTGTTTGTTTATATTTGTATATATAAGAATTTTCGTTTAATATATATATATATATATAATAATTTTGATTTTATTTATCTGTACTTTTAGTTAGATTTATGTAAAGTATAATTATTAGGTTTGAAATTCACCCCAATCCTATCCTATGGGGTCCTAAAATTTTGACACAATGTTGTCCTATAAGTTTATCCCGTGTGAATATTAGGGATGCACAAAAGGCCCGAGGCTTGCGGCCTGGCCTTGATCTGGCCTGGGCTCGGCCTGGTCAAAGTCCGGTCCGGTCAAGGCCTGGCCCGGTCAGGCCTGGCCTGGAAGGCTTGAAAAGGCCGCTTTTTTTAGACAAAAATCTGGTCTGGCCTTGGGTCTGGCCTGGCCTAGCCTGGCCTGCCTAGGCCTGGCATGAGGCCTGGCCTGAGACCTTACATGATTTTTTATCCAATTATTTGTAATTTTTGAACTTTAAATTTATAATTATTCATCAATAAAGTATAAAATTTTACTTATTCATTATTGTAATTTATAAATTATAATACATTAGTTTTAATTAATACATCAATAAAATTTAAAATTTTAATTATTTATTCTTGATTTCTTGTTGATACATTTAATTAATATACATCTTCAATGAATATAACTAGTTAGTATATTTAATATTAATAATAAGTTAGTTACTTAGTTGATTAAATATTAATAATAAGTTAAGTTATTGTAAATACTAAAGTACTAATATTTAACAATAAAATTTTATTAATATTCTTTGTTACTTTAATGTTAAATATTAACATTAATTAATACATCAATAAACTAATTTTTAATATTAAATATTAATAATAAGGTAGTTTCTTGTAAATACTCATGTTCTTCATTAATTTGGATATGCTAAATTCTTGGGGGGATTTATGATTTTAGTTATTTTTTAGGTATTAATTATGTTGTACCAATTTAAATAAAAATTCCATAAAGTAATTAGAAAATTAACTGGAATTAATACTTGAGATATAACCATGTAAGAGTTTAATGATCATAAATGAAAAGATATATGTGTTTTTAAACTTTACAAAATATATGTTCAACCGATCCTAGTACATACTATAAGAAAATAAAATTGAAACTAACTTTATATTCAAAAAATAAAAGTTTAATCTACTGTATTTAAGTAATCTACAATATTAATATTTTACAAAATTAATTAATTTATATTTTTAATATTTAATATGTAACATTAAAAAAAGGGACCAGACAGCCAAGGCCTTGGGCCTGGCCTGGCCTTGGGTCTGGCCTGGCCTGCAGGCCTAACCAGGCCACAGCCCAGCGACCAAGGCCTGGCTTGGCCTGGCCTGGAGGCTAAAAGTCAACGGCCTGGCTTGGTCAAAGCCCAAGGCCTGGCAGGCCTAGTGAATATTACTGTTTTACTCTTCTATATTGCTGTCATTTAATATTTATTTATAATTAATTTTATAAATAAACAAAGATTGCATGTAAAATAAAATAAATGGGATGAAACTGGAAAATGAGATAACAGAATTGAATTCATTCAATATTGATCGCAGTTTCAGTATAACATAAAAAAATATTTAAAAAAAAAAGGAAAAAAAGAGATTAATACCCTGAACTTGCAAAAAATAAAAAGTGTTTGGTATATAAAAATGACCTAAATATAGATTAATACTCTCAACTTTTAATTAATTTTCACTTTTAGGATTGTATTCTCAATTTTTTCAATTAGGGGATTAAACTCTTAATTTTTTTCACTTTGGGGATTGTCTTCTCAATTTTTTCAATTAGGAGTTTACTCTTTAATTTTTTTTCTTCTGATTACGTCTAATTGATAGTACCATGTCAGAAATTGATAACATGTCAGCGACACGTGACTAAAAAATGCTTATGTAATATTGAATCTCATTTTTACATTTATTTTATTAATTTTTTATACCAAAAGAGAATAAATATAAAACCATTATTAATTTTTTAAAGTATATTTAAGACATTACAAACTCAGCTTAAAAATGATCAATAATCAATATAATAATAAATAGTTTAAAATGTATAAATGTACTACTAATTAAAATCTTGTTATTTCATAATAATCAATAATCAATATAATGACAATTTTATCCTTTTTGGTATAAAAAATTAAAGCCTAAATATAAATTAATACCTTAACTTTAAGTTTATTTTATAATAATCTATAATCAATATAATTACATTTTTATACCAAAAAGGTTAAAATTGTTATTTAATTTACTTTAAAAAATAATAATAGTCTTATATTTACCCTTTTTGGCATAACAAATTAATTGAATAAATGTTAAATTAAGACTCAATATTACACAGAAGCATTTTTTAGTCACATCTGTGACGCTCCCAAAATAGGTATACATCACCCATCTTGGGTCGCCAAATACATCGTACATAATTCAAATACAAACTCAATTAATACAACTGTCGTGTAACATACGACAAAGCATAGCTGAGAGTTTTAGCACGAATATTGTCTTCTAGACAATATCCACACTCAAATTCAATCTTATTACAATTATTATCCCACTATTTCATAGAATAGTGAGAACTACTAATGCACCCATCTGGACCGTCAAACCATTCCTCGACTAGTCCCAACTATATTCTCATTTCCTGAAGAGAACAGTGAAAGAAAGGGTGAGCTCAACTAGCCCAGTAAAAAATATTATGACTAAGATAATGCTGAATAAATTATCCTTTTCCTTCAACAGTATAATAACCGATAGAATATAATAGACAACAAGTTTTAGATCAACAACTGCAGCGGAATAAGCAATTCTTTAGAAGAGTCAAGTAGAGCATTACTATCTTCTATGATTTAAAAAGCTAATCATCAATTTTATCGCTGAGACTCAGCTTAATAAATAATCCACATCATCGAACCATCCCTGCACTACGGGCCAAGGATATTCTTTAGTATCACGACCACGAGTTATCCATGCACTACGGGCCAAGGATTATCATGTTTTCATTAACAGTCTTGATCATGCCATAAAACAATTCATCTTTGCACCCTTGGCCGAAGAGAACCCATGGTCATGATCATAGCAAAAACTGTCCATTAATGCACTACGGGCCAATGAGGACTTTTACCACATCATTTGTAACATTACGGTCATGATTATACCGATAATCTCTGCTCATAATCATATCAAGTCCATCTATGCACTACGGGCCAAAGATGACTTTCATAACAATATAAGCATGATGATGATGACAATGATATAAGAATTCACTTAAAAAAACAAATGATAAATTTTTAAAGATTTATAATTTAATTTATCCAGAATTTAATAATGTCCAAATTGTCAACATGATATTGCTTTGTGTAGTAAAATTCAAGAATAATATTGTATCAAAAATGATTTGAACCGAAAAGGAATCAATTTTTGTCATGAATAGTACCCTGGGTGAATATTAACCGAGTGAATAGTACCTCGTGAATATTAACTTCAGGAATAGTAACCCCGTGAATAGTACTCTAGCGTAAAAAAGTTAAAACTTATTTAGAATGCTCATAATAATATTTTCATGAAAAGATACTGGATGAAACGCAAATATCAAGGATATTATACTAATTTCATGGAGTATAGAAGCCAAAACTTTAACAAAATGAGTATAAAATTTAGAATCTGAAACGAAATAATATTACTTAAATACTACAGAGTATGGAAGAAAATATTATTTCATATGAATACTGAACAAAAATGATATCCCTTACGAATATTAAATGAAAATAATATTCCTTTTGAATATTGAACGAATATAATATTCCTTACGAATATTAAATGAAAATAATATTTCTTGCGAATATTGGACGAAATAATATTCATACGAATACGAAAAATAATATCTCTTCAGAATATGAAATAAATAATACCCCTTAACTTAAAAAGATGAGTATTTCGACTGGTATAGTGGATATATTCTTAAAGAAAACTTTCACTATTTTCAACACTCAAAGCTTCCTAAAACTCGAAAGAAATACGCTCAATATTCTAGAAGAAGAATTCTCTGATTCTGGTGTGATTTTCAATTCTAACTAAGCATCCTATTTATAGGAGAATGAAAAAGATACTATTTGGAAAAAAAAAAAGTTCACGTGTGAGCAGAGAAATTTTCACGGGCCCAACTTATTGAAATTCACAGACGTTTATTTTTAAAAATAAGAATATAATATTCAAGTAAAACAAATAACTTTATATAAAATATAATATATTCTATTTTTTCATAAAAAACAAAACTCATTATAATATATATATATATATATATATATATAATAAATATATATATATATAAAATAATAAATACTACCTCCGTCCCATAATAAGTGTTTTTTTTAATTTAAATCACACATACCAATACACAAGCTAAAATGACAAAAATACCCTTAATATTTTTTTTGAAGTTGAAGAGTTAATGAGTGTCATTTAAGGTATGATGCAATAAATACCATTGAATGCATAAGTGCATATATGAGAAAATATTACAAAAATTCTATTGGAGTTTTAACACATCACTTATTTTGGAAAAAAATATTAAGCCTAAAAAAGTACTTATTGTGGGACGGAGGTAGTATAAAGTAACTCCCTCCATTTCACGTTGTATACTCCCTCCCCCCTTTCTGACAATTCATAATAATTCACATGTGGCCCCCCACATGTGGCCCCACCATTATTATATTAAATAATTTTCTACCGATTATTTTGAAAAATGGGTAAATGGGGGTGCATAAAATAAGCAAAATTTACATCAAATACTTCATAAAAATTCCCTTAATATTTTTAACAACCTTTATTCAGATTATTATAACTCTCAATATTAACAACCAGATCGTTCCCAGGAAAGAGGGGGCTTTCCAATAAGGATTTCTCCCTATTAGGGCGCAATTAGGTGACCAAACCCCTTTCATCGACAGAACTTTCTAGACATTGTTAATTATGCATATAATAATTAGAATAACTTGTCATCTCAATTATTGATTTAATAATATATAAAATATTGACAATAATTGAATCAAATAACGCGAGATACTATGCAGCAATTACTGTAGCAATAATTGAACAAAACTGAGTGACTTCTAACGTAAGCATCAATAATCAATACCGTGTGCTACTATGCAACCACGCGTATTACTGTACTTTTACTACCGGGTAGTTCAACAATATTAACGGTAACACTTTCGTCGTTATTTTTATAAAAAGATATTTCTGTCATTTTCTCATTCCGATAATAATTCCGTTGTGGGATCCACCAATGATTGTGCCGTTGTACGAATATTCTCTATTAAAACGAATATTTCCCGACCAATCGAATATAATATAACAACTTGCATACTTTGCAAAATTTATAAATACTACCTACAAATATAACATTATATCAAATCCACACCATAATACTAAAAATTATTTTGAGAAAAAAAACTAATCTTTATTCATAAAATTTGGGGTCTTACAATCTCCTCTCCTTATGAAATTTCTCCCTCAAAATTTACGTACGTACCTGGTATGTCAAAGAGGTGAGGATACCTTGTTTAGATTCTAACTCTTGAGGTATAACCTTTGAACGTAGAATGTGTTTCTTCTTATTCAAGATTTTAATAGGTACCTCTTCATACGTTAAATCTTTCGTTATCTCGTTCGATTCTAATTCAATAATGTGTTTCGAGTCGTCCACATATTTATGTAACATCGATACATGAAAAAACATTATGAACACACGACATACTTGGCGGTAAGGCGAGTCTATAGGCCACAGTTCCTACTCGATCGATGATTTCAAATAGACCAATAAGTCGAGGTTTGAGATTTCCTCTCTTCGTCGATTCTTGATTCTAGAATAACGTCCTCTTGAACCTTCTTCTTCACATTCATAAGCTCTGAGTCTGTAGCTTGAACGGCTTTAACTTTACCTATTAAAGTTGGGTTTAATCATATATTTGATATCGTCACGTAAGTTCTTGGAGTCTTTAACTCTATCTCCATCTTTTGTAAGTCGTACGAAATGGGTTTTTGTGTTAACAACGTCGTACTTGTAAACGTATACGATCTTCTACTCAATGCGTCAGCTACGACGTTCGCTTTTCTAAGATGGTATTGAATGGTATTTATAATCTTTCAACATCTCGAGCCAACGACTTCGGCGCATGTTACGTTCATTTTGTGTGAAAAATATTTGAGGGTTTTTGTATCGGGTTCAAGGTCGATACAAAATTTAATTTCACACTCTGGGGGTAGGCTAGGAAATCTTCAGGTATACGTCAGGAAACTTATTAACAATAGAAATATCATTCAAATCTGACATATTTTTATTTAAATCTGTGACATGGCTAAGAAAGCTTGACATCCGTTTTTCAATAAACGAATAGCTTTATGGCTTGATATGACTGTGATTCACTTTAGTGGTTTGGTTACTTGAATTTACATAATAGGTTGGTTAGGAATATGAAAGCTAACAACCTTACAAAAACAATCAATTTTTGCATGATGAGTAGTTAACCAATCAATCCCTAGAATTACGTTAAATGCAAGTATTTTCAATGAAATAAGATTGACATGTAATGTGAGGGTACCGATTTGAATCAAACAAGATTTATGAATAATGGACATAACGAAGGTTTTTCCCAACGGAGTTTCAACTGATAAGTCAAAGTCTAATTTCTCCAGAGTTAAATTTAAACGTTGAGCGCAAGTAGGTGAAATAAAAGAGTGGGTAGAACCGATATCGAATAAGGTATAGACTTCACAAGAGTTTATGATTAACTTAACCGTGATAACTTCATTCGGGTTTCTCGATAAACACTCTCACTTAAACTACCGGCTTTGACTTGTCTGAGACATCCTTTGGCTTCACCATCCTAACTGGACTTGACTTCACTACATGACAAAATCGAGCTAGGTGACCTTCTATTCCGCAATTAAAACATATTTTGGGTTGCTGCGTACAGTTTGGACGAATGTGTCTCTCCTGTTCGCATTTGAAACATACGACCGGTGGTCGTTCTCCTTCCTTGACAACGGGTGTTGGTGCTGTTGTCTTTTAATCATCGTTAAATCTTCTCTTTTGAAAATTGTTCCCACTTAGTTCACCTTTTCTATTATCTTGGCCATGATTACCACCAAAGTGATTACCATTTATGGCATAATGATTTCCTCCACGTTTATTGTCACCACTTCGATGACTGCTACCACTAGTATTATCAATTTGTCAACTGCTCTCTCTTGGTTGGGTTGTCTCATTATCGCGTTCCAATAACTGAGCCCTATTCGCAACATCTGAATACAAGCAAAGTTTGTGAGAGATAAGGTATTGATGTATCTTGGGTTTCAAACCTCTTAGAAACATCCGCGTCATTCTTTCCTCATTATCAACTAAATGGGAGGCAAATCGGGACAACTCGGCAAACTTAGCTTCGTACTGCGACACGATCATATTGTTTTGCTCCAGTTTGATGAACTCTACCTCTTTCATGTGACGAATACTTTCGGGAAAGTACTTGTCGTTGAATAGTTCTTGGAACTTCTCCCAAGACATCTTCAGTGCGGCAGGCTGGGTATGTTTTACAGATTCCCACCAGTAATGTGACACCCCCAAATCCGGGTTACCTGACCCCCAAGTTTGGTGTTCACGATTCATAATATAATACTATCTAACTACCCATTCATATAGAAATAGTAATACATATCACATTAACATATGCTGTTAATACATTAGTCCCAGGTTCGCTAACCTTAAAATAACAAACATACGCCTTAGATATACAAAAAGGGTTTACAAATAACAAAATAAATATGCTTCATCATAACTAATTTATTACTATGCCTTTGCCTCTATTCTTCACAGCACCTTCTGCAACTTCGTCCCTAGCTGAAAAGTTTTATTTAGCAAGGGTGAACAACAAATTTGCCCCGCAGGTTAAGGCATACAATGAATATATACGAATCAAGAATATCAAACTCTCTAATTTGATGTAATGATACCAAAGTTTGGAGAACTTTGAATTAGCTGAACAATTCGTTAATCAATAACAAGTCTTCTCACTTTCTATGCAACACAATAATTTGATAATGAAAGTGTACAACGCTTTCAAAGTTTTTACGATATTCTAATGAATAATCAAGAATCAATTCTATGCAATAACAAACACTACACCAAAAATGGCCTCTAGTGAAGGACAAATCCTTCACTAGAGGCCCTATATCTCTCTTAAGTGATTTATTGTGAAGGAATATTTCCTTCACACAAGTGCTCGCATTAGAACTCCTCGCAATTGGGTATCCTTCGCTAAGTAGTAACTAAATATTTTTTGTGAAAGATATATTGTGAATAACTTATTCATTCACAAATTGTATTTAGTAATGGAATATTGTTATTTAGTGAAAGATTAGTTTCCTTCACAAATAATATTTTAAGAAGGACTATTTGAAATTAGTGAATAACTTGATTCCCTCACAAATAATATATTGTGAAGAACAAATTTATTTAACGAGAGAATATTTTCCTTCACTAATTATAAATTGAGAATCTTTTTTCAAATTAGTGAGAGAAAAATTCCTTCACAAACTATAAATTTGTAAATAAAAAATTAATTGCTAAATAATCAAAATTCATTGAAAATTATAATTAATTTTCAAATCAATGATTTCATATTTATTATTATTACTATTATTTTTAGTAATTATTATAATAAATATTAAATTTAATATTTCAAGTTAATATAAATATCATACATATTTCAAACTAATTAATAAACTAATGCATAAAGAGCCAATAATTAAAACTAATACTCCATAAATAAATAGATAATGCTCAAGTCACGATAAGTACAAAATTTGTTATTATGTCTTGATCTCCCAAAGATCATAGTACTTACAATATTTAATAACTAATACAAGAAAACGGAAAGAATAACAACGAACTAGATAGTAGGGCTCCCCCTCGTGCTTATTTCTTTATTACTTGAATCCCTACTCTGCCAAATTCTCTTCATAGTTCAAAGTTTTTACTGCAGTACAGAGTTTTTGTTGCAGTTAGAAACATGCCTGAATCTCTGAGACACTGAAAGTATAACTAAATAATTGACTAGGCCCAAACATAATAAAACAAAAGGCAATAGCAAGTTTCTTTCAATGAAGAGAGCGACCAAAACTAGATCACACCACCTACTAAATGTCTGTAGTACTAACAGAAAAAAGAAGCCTGTAATATTTCTACTTGAGACAAAAATAACTTGCATTGAAGAATCACTTCGGGATGGACAGTAATGACTGAAGAATAGTTCTGCCAAAGTAACATAAAATTAACATTAGAATGTTTACAGAAAGAGAACACGAGGAGAATTAGTATAGAATGAATTAATCTGATGCTCCCGCAAAATTTAAAGGATGCATATGTGCAATAATCTATTTTAAATGAACTTCTTCAAAATGCATCAAATACCATATTTGACCAAATCAAGTGTCAAGAGGGTCTGCATGCCTCTAGAAACCATATCCAACAACTCAAACCTCATCATAATTTTACCAACCCTCTTTTTATATGTTGCTTTTATAACATACTTTACTTCAAACAAATGAAGTGCCAATTTTCAACATGCTGGTGTACACAGAAGATCACATTACTCTAGAATAAAGGCAACCCAATTTTTTACAACTACTTTCTCTAGTCTGTATGAATACCATAAAAACTCAATTATGTATTGATGACAATATATTCGGAAGAAGAAGGTTGAATAATGTGATGTATACTATGCTAGACACAAGATGGTCGTATAATGTCATTCTGATGGAAAAGTTTGTAATCCAGTCACCTAGAAACAACTTTTAATTGACACCAACTTGTGCACAACACTCCCACTTTTGATCTGAACAAGTTCCTAACCTACAGGAATATCTTGAAGAATCTGTTCAGGTAACAATAAACAATCATGATACACTTGGTGACTCCGTGGCCTGGAGTGGTTGTACTGTAATATATTTGATTGGCCAACAACTATATTTTGAACTATTTGATTTTTCGTATCAAGTCCTGAATGTTACAGAAGCGGAAGCTACAGTAATAACACAATCCCACAAGAACCCTCAGTTTGCCCAGGTAATTGAAATTTACTGGTCCACGGATAAGAAAAGTTATTTGGTGTATCAGGTTGTTTTGATGTCGCTTTAGCATGTTTCCATAGCATGAGCTTATAGAAAACTATAATAGCCACTAAAAAGAACATACAAAATTGGATAAAAGGGAATCGTGTCTACATAGGGACCTAAATACGGAATAGCTAGTTACTTATCAGACAAAGATATTAAGTTTTTACTAATCAATTAGATGAAAGATACCAACATTGTACAGAAAAAGGTTTGGAGGTACCTGGTGTCCAAGGCAAATACCTAAAATGGGGATGTTCCTGCATTCAAGCAGCAACCTAAGACAAACTCTTGTGAGTTGTAAAGAACTAAACTGATTATTAGCTTTTACTTTGGACATTAATATTTGTCAATAACTTTCAAGAGATACTTGTAAGACCAGTTTCAGTTGACGGAAATTAGTGGCCAAGGATCAAATCTATAGTGCATATCTAGGAATTAAAATGTAGAGAGATTTCCATACTAATATGGAAATATTATTTTGCAGTATTGTAAATTTTTACCTTGCTGTTTATTTTTCATTCTGCAGGCAGTTGCATTTTGCAGTTCTGGAACTACAAGCCTTCGCTGTAGAAATGCTAGTGTCCCATTTAATGTCGCCTCATTAGCACGTTGACACCAGAGGTGTTACTTTTTTGTTTTCCTGCAACAGTGCAAAGATCCTACGTCAAACTTCATTACGTCCTACGACACAAAATAAACGCCACTACTGTACATAGCATTTAACAGAAGCTCATCAAGATATTGCAGGTAGATATTTCAGAAATTGATGATCTCCATATCGGAGAAATCTATATGTATAATGATAGTGAAACATGATGCACTCTTTAAGTTTTCATATAATATCCAAATATCACCAGCAGTAAATATATTGACTCATCTGAAAGAACTAGGGTGCCTATCCAAACCAAGAACTGAATGAAAATTGCAATATATCTCTTACAGTCAAATTGTTCATACTAAATTCTGATCACTAGCACAAACAGTTATTTAATTCAGGGGAAGGAGTATAAGAAATCAGAGATGAAGCATACTGCTGAGCTGAGGTACTTTGTCCACCAACTTCTGTAACTCCATCAATGCCATTTGCAACTTTCAGATGGGCAAAAATGAAAGTTAAATATCAGACGATGAAATCCAAAGTATTGAATCATTAACAGAAATAATATGACTTTAAAGACTATCTATGTTAAACTACTAAAGAACGCACCTCCTGTTTGACTAGTTTGTGCTTGTTGAAAATGAGTGGGGAAAGAAGGCTGCATTATAGACATAAAAAAGACATTCTCCATCAGAGCAAAGCTCCAATATATCTATCTAATGTCAAATTAGAAGAAGCATCCTAAACTATTACATGTATTATCCGGTATGGTATACTTGAACCAAGTCATGGGTTATGCTGCATATCAAAGGAAACAGAATTTGAGGCAGGCACATTGAGACACAGTATTACTGGGTAACCAATTAATTAAACAAGAATAAATGTGATCATGTGTATACTTTCTTCTTCTAGTATCTATGAATTTTCTTCTTCTTCTGCAGTTTGCTGCCTTAATTCAGACGACTTCTTGACTTTCTTAAGTGATACTTTCTCAAAAATCTGATGAAGAGCACGGTAGACCTCAGCGAAAAGTTGGTCTGCTCTACTGTGAACCTATCACTCACAAGATTAATCAACGTATAAGCAAGGTAGATGCTCAAGTCATTTACTAATTGGGTCAAGGGTTAAAGATAGTTGCACCTCATCAGCTTCTTTTGATAACCACTCTTGATTATGATAATTGAATTGAAGAGTTGAAGGTGGGAGATGTACGTAATTTACATCAATAGAAGCATATCGAAAACAAGCTACCATTCTCCCAAAACTGCAAGTTTTACAATAATGTGAGGATGGCATAATTATAATAGGGAGGAAAAAAATGATAGGACAGTAGATAATGCCATAATTAAACTTGAGGGTCTGTAAAAGCCTACTTTAGTGCATCCTAAGCTATTCAAGAGTGTGGTAGTTACACATTAATCGAACTGCAGACCAAGATAGAATAAAAACAAACTGGTATAAAGAAATGAGAAAACTTAATCTTGGACTAAAAACCTTACATGCATATTTTCCTATAGAAGATTTTTCTGATCAGAGATACCTAGGTGCAGAGGGTACAAGGAGGATGCTAGTGATGTGGGGTAGGTAAGTGTTTTAAAACATGAAGTCATGAAATATGGCTTCATTTGGGCACTTATTGTATTCTCTGGGCCACAGTAATAGGATGCTAGGGGAGACATGAGGAATGAAATGGCTGTGACAAAGCAGATGGGTATGCATAACTCGTTGAGGTGAACTGGAAGTGGTCAGATTTCTGCGTGAGAGGTGTGGTGTTTACCATCTTCTGGGGCTGTGAAGGAGTTTAATGACCTCACTGATGACTTTTACTGCTAGGAGGGAAGTTCACTTAGTTCAATTTTAGAGACGATCCTTCTTGGTAGGTTACTACTTTCCACAAACTAGGAGTTGTGTTTCTCAGGTGTCACAGTCTTCTCTATCTAGAAGAGTGTACTGATTATATTTTTCTTGTACTTGATAATGTAGCGTTGAAAACATGGAGGACTTCTCAAATTGGAACATGTGATTTAAGGAACTCAGTTTGTGGAATCAAGAGATATCTGTGGAGAGGGAACATCGTGGAATAGACTGGAATTCAGGCTAGAAAAGAAACTTAAATTTTACAAATTAGATAACATGGAATAAATAAATTGGGGCAAGAAGAGTTGAAGCTAGTTAGAGCCACAAAAGCCATTTAAAAACTAAGTTCCAAGGACATTTTGGTGCTGTAGTGCACCGAGGGGTGATACAGTGGATGTATTTTAAAAAAACATTTGGAAGACGAACTGACAAAGGGATATTTGAATCCACAAAACTATTATTCCTAGTAGCTAGTTCCATATCTATTTGACAATGTACTTGGACCTTGTTTTTTGTGTTTTAAAGTGTTAAGTGTTAAAAACTAAGTGTATATTTAAATGGGGATCGATCTATATGACGCAAATCTAAAATAAAGAGATTCTTGTAGTGGACAGTAGAACTGCTGCATCGTATTTGTCTGAACTGACTCATGCAACACGGTGAGGAAATTGGACATAATCATATATCAGCTTTCCCTAACCAAAAATTGTACACTCATCCTATCATTTGTCTGTTATATATGGAAAAAACATTTGCTTAACATGACCTCATCATGTACAACCCAAAAAATAGAACAACTTTGGCAACATAAACTGAGCAATTTTGACCATTATTTTTCTACTAAAAAAATGCGTAATCATATACAGAAGCAGAATCAGAGGGTAGATAAAACCAATCAGAATCATATACAACTATATATAGAGCGAGTAAAAAACATACAGAAGCGGAATCAGAGGATACCAGTCGTCCACCATTTTTAGCCGTCGGACTGCGATCGTAACCTCGGCGCGCCAAATCCAAACTCAATCTCCTCGGCTCCGAACGCTCAATCTTTCTATTCCCCAAAGAAACCCTTCTCAAATTCATCTCCGACAGCTTCTCATCCCCAATTGATCTAACTTCTCATCTCCTCTTTCTGTTTCTCATCCCCTTCACTATAGTTCTCACCACGGCTTCTAAAAGATTGATCGAAACCTTGATCTGGCTTGCTTCCTATCTCGCTTGCTTCCTTTTCTCGTACGAGTCACGCACACTACTGTACTCTTTTTTTTCTTTTTTCTTTTTTTTGAAACAAGCATAGTATTGTACTTCAAATAAATAAAGTTAAGTTTTTTTGATTTTTTCTTATGATTTAATACTGAACTAATTAAAAATAAAATTAAATAATCTAAAAGTCTTTTTTAATTAAAGCTCTCCCAAATTGTTATTTAACTGAGTATTAAATACAATACCAAAAAATAAAGTTACTTTATTTACGTAACATTGATACGTTAAAAATGTTATGAGCACGCGACATACTTGGCCGTAAAACGAGTCTATAAGCCACAGTTCCTACTCAATTGAGGATTTCAAATGGGCCAATTAAATTGAGGCTTGAGATTTCCTCTCTTCAGCAACTCTTGCTTCTAGAATAACGCCCTCTTGAACCTTCTTCTTCACATTCATTAAATTCGGGTATATAGCTTGAGCGTCTTTAACTTTATCGATTAAAGTCAATTTTACTCGTATATTCGTTATGTTCACGTGAGTCCCTAGAGTCTTTAACTCTATCTTCATCATTTGCAAGTTATACGAAATGAGTATTTATGTTAACAACATCGCACTTGTAAACACATACGATCTTCTACTCAACACGTCAGCTACCATGTTCGCTCTTCCACGATGATATTGAATAGTACGATCGTAATCTTGAACAGCTCGAGTCAACGTCTTTGGCACATGTTACGTTTGTTTTAGTTGAAGAAATCTTTTGAGGGTTTAAGAAATGGGTTTTGTACCGGGGTCAATACAAAATTCGATTTCATGCTCTAGGGGTAGGCTAAGAAGTCTTCAGGAATACGTCAAGAGATTTATTAATGATAGAAATATAATTCAAAACTGTTACTCTCATCCAAGACTTGGATAGTACGTCACATTGATACCAAATGTAACTTCTATCCCTTAACCTAGATAACACCTCACAATGATACCTATCAACTTGTCATCGTCATTCACGACGTCGCCAAAAGAAAGTCTGGCTTCGGTGCATTCCACACAAGGAAGTCATCAACAAAAGGATCAGGGCTCTTTACTTATGGCTTGATATGACAATAATTGAATTTAGTGGTTTGGTTGCTTGAATTCGCATAATAGGTTGGTTAGGAATATGAAAGCTAACAACCTTACGAAAAACATGATGACTAGTTAACCAATCGTTTCCTAAAATCGCATCAAAGGCAAGTATTTTTAAAGAGATAAGATCGACAGGTAACGTGAAAGTGTCGATTTGAATCATCAAGATTTATAAACATTGGAGGTAAGAAAGGTTTCTACTATCGAAGTTTCAACCAATAAGTCAAAGTCTAATTTCTCCGAAGTCAAATTTAAAAGTTGAGCGCAAGCAAGAGAGATAAAAGAATGGGTAGAATCGATATCTAATAAGGTATAGACTTCACAAGAATTTATAATTAACTAACCCATGCTAACTCCGTTCGGGTTACTCGCTTTTTGAGGAGTTACGAAAAACGCTCTTCTTGAAATCACCGACTTTGTTTTGTCCGTATCCGCATTTGGTGCCACCGTCCCAGCTGGACTTGACTTTGGTGCACGACAAAATCGAGCTAAATGACCTTCTCTTCTTGAAATTTCCACTTCTATTATCTTGGCCCTGATTACCACCAAAGTGGTTACCATTCTTGGCATGATAATTTCCCCCACGATGGTTATCATTGTTCCGATGACCGTTGCCACTGGTATGATTATTATCGTGCTGTTGGTCGTTGCCTTTTGGTTGTGTTGACTCAATATCGTGCTCCAATAACTGAGCCCTATTCACAACATCTGAATATAAACAAAGTTTTTGAGAAATGAGGTATTGAGGTATATCGAGTTTCAAACCTCGCAAAAATATTCGCGTCATTCACTCCTCATTATCGACCAAATAGGATGCAAACCGGGATAACTCCGCAAACTTAGCCTCGTACTACGACACGGTCATATTGTTTTGCTCCAGCTTGATGAATTCTACCTCCTTTATGTGACGAATACTTTCAGGAAAGTACTTGTCATTGAAAAGCTCTTGGAACTTCTCCCAAGACATCTTGAGTGCGTCAGGCTGGGTACGTTTTACAGATTTCCATTAGTGATCTGCCTCTTCATGCAACATAAAGGTGGAAAAAGTAACCTTTTGCTCCTCGGAGCATCCCAAGACATCAAATATCTTGGTGATCTGCTTTAACCACGTCTCTTCCTTAAGTGGTTCTAGATTTCCCAAAAACTCCGGTGGTCCTAGCTCCTTGAATTGCTTAGCGGTGACCAACCATGGGTTACCATTGTTTCCTCCTGCATTATGAATAGGAGCCGCCTTCGCTTGATGTTGCATGAATTCTAAAAAGCTCTTAAACGTACTGTTGTTCTTCAATTGATCAGTGTTGTTGTTTACAGGAGGATTATCACCATCCTGTTGCACATTGTCCTGATTATTGATTTGTGGAGAATCAACGGTCTCCTGTGCTCCATTGATAATCTCAACATTCTCGGATGCCATTTTTAAACATTGCCACAAAACAAGGGTTAATTAATATATCACATATTATCCCTATACTTTGACCGACTAATTAAATACCAAATAAACTTAGGTAGGTCATACTAGCGAAGGAATTCCCCGTCTCTCCCCTCCTAGTTCTTATCTCACATCTTAGCCAGGGATCATATCCCTAAGCTTTGATACCAACTGTGACGCCCCCAAAATTAGGTATACGTCACCCATCTTGGGTCGCCAGATACATGGTACAGAATTCCAATACAACTTACTAATACCACTGTCGTGTACAATACGACAAAACATAAACTGTGAGTTGGAATACAAATATTATCTACTAGAGATTATACAAATTCAAAAGGAGTCCTCATTACAATTATTATCACACTATTTCACAGAATAGTGAGGACAACTAATGCTATCCTCTGGACCGTCACTCCGTTCCCTGACTCGTCCCAGCTATATTCTCATTTTCTGAAGAGAACATTGAAAGAAAGGGTGAGCTCAACTAGCCCAGTAAGAAATATTATGACTAAGATAATGCAGAATAAATTATCATTAGCCTCCAACAATGTTAAACTGATAAAATACAATAGACATCAAGTTTAACTTCAACAGAACAAGCAATTCATTAAAATAGTCAAGTAGAGAATAAAATCTACTATCTTTTATGATTTAAAATGTTTTTCATCACTTTTATCGCTGAGACTCAACTCAATAAATAATACATATCATTAAATAATCCCTGCACTACAGACCAAGGATATTCTTTAGTATCACGACCACGAATTATCCATGCACTACGGGCCAAAGATAATCGTGTTTTCATCAATGGTCCTGATCATGCCATAAAACAATTCATCTTTGCTCCCTTGGTCGAAGAGAATCCATAACCATAATCATACCAAAAATTGTCTATTAATGCACTACGGGCCAATGAGGACTTTTAATTTTCACATCATTTGTAACATTACGGTCATGATTATACCGAATAATCCCTGGTCATAATCATACCAAGTCCATCTATACACTACAGGCCACAGATGACTTTCAACATAATATAAACATGAGGATGATGACAATTATATAGGAATTCAATAAAACAAGTTCAATAATTAATTTATCTAGGAACTGATAACGTCCAAATTGTCAACATGATACTGCTTTGTAGAGTAAAATTCAAGAATGATCAGAAAAATATTTCCATGAAAAGATACTAGATGAAGCGCAAATATCAAGGATATTCCACTAATTTCATGGAGTATAGAAGTCAAAACTTTAACCAACTGAGTATAATAAAGAATGGAATAACAAAAGAAATCACCATGCATGCGGTACTTCGCATAGACAGGTTATTGCAACAGAATAATAATAACGGAACTAGGTCAGGTGAAATTCACACTGACAGGATGTTCCAATAGAATAATAAATGCGGAATAATAAATGATGGAACCAGGTCCGACGTATAGCACAGACAGGATATTCCGACAGAATAATAAAGACGGAATAATAAAAATGGAACCAGGTCCGGCGTATAGCACAGACAGGATATTCTGACAGAATAATAAAGACAGAATAATAGAAGAATGTCACCAAGTATAGGGTAGCCCGCGTATACAGGTTATTCCAACAGTACAATAAAGAAATGGAATAACATAAGTTCTCTTCTTGAATACAAAAGAATGTTATCCCTTACCGTAAAATAATACTTGATATAAGAGTAGTGAAGTAGCAGAAAACTTTTCTTCTATCTCTCTATAGTCTCTCTCTATAATTTCTCTCTCTAGAGTTCAGTGAATTCGTAAGAAAATAATGAAGGAATGAGCTTCTATTTATAGGAAAATGGAATGCATAGTAACTAATCCATGAACGGTCCAGATTGATTTACTTTAATCTAACGGTCCATATTTAAAGAAAAATCTTTTAAATAAAATATAATATATTCTATTTATATAAAAAGATTTTTATTATGTAAACACTATGGGGGCACTATGCATAATAAAATATAATATATTCTATTTATAGAATAACTTTAATAAAGTATTCTGTTTTATATAAAAAGATTTTACTATGCAAAACACTATCCATAATAGAATATAATATATTCTATTTATAGAATAACTTTAATAAAGTATTCTGTTTTATGTAAAAAGATGTTTCTATTTTATTAATTTAATAATATGAATAAAACAAAACTTCTAAATCAACAATAATTGAATCAAATAATGTGAGATACTATGCAGCAACTATTGTAGCAATAATTGAACACAACTGAGTGACTTCTCACATAAATATCAATAATAAATACCGTGTACAACTATGCAACAATGCGTATTACTCTACTTTTACTACCGAGTAGTTTAACAGTATCAACGGTAAAACTTCCGCCATTATTTTCAATAAAATATTTTTGTCGTTTTCTCAATCCGACAATAATTCTGTTGTGGGGTCCACCAATGATTGTGCCGTCGTACTAATATTTTCTGTTTAAAATTAATATTCTCCGACCAATCGAATATAATATGACAACTTGCATACTTTGAAAAATTTATAAATATTACCCACAACTATAAAATTATCTCAAATTCACACCATAATATAAAAAAATTATTTAGAGAAAATTAATTCTTTAGTCATAAAATCTGGGGTTTCACAATCTCCCCTCCTTATGGAATTTCGCCCTCGAAATTTACTTACGTACCTGGTATGCCGAACAGGTGAGGATACCTTAACTTCATTTCAGATTCTAACTCTTGAGGTATAACCCTTGAGTGTTGGATACGATTCTTCTTATCCAATATTTTAACACAAGATGTCATACATTAAATCATCCGCTATCTCGTCCGATTCTAAATTAATAATGTGGTTCGGGTCATCCACATATTTACGTAACATTGATACGTTAAAAACGTTATGAGCACGCGACATACTTGGCGGTAAAATGAGTCTATAAGCCACAGTTTCTACTCAATTGAGGATTTCAAATGGGCCAATTAAATCGAGGGTTGAGATTTCCTCTCTTCAGCAACTCTTGCTTCTAGAATAACGCCCTCTAGAACCTTCTTCTTCACATTCATTAGATTCGGGTATATAGCTTGAGCGTCTTTAACTTTATCGATTAAAGTCGATTTTACTCGTATATTCGTTATCTTCACGTGGGTCCCTAGAGTATTTAACTCTATCTTCATCATTTGCAAGTTATACGAAATGAGTCTTTATGTTAACAACATCGCACTTGTAAACACATACGATCTTCTACTCAACACGTCAGCTACCACGTTCGCTCTTCCACGATGATATTGAATAGTACGATCGTAATCTTCAACATCAACGTCTTTATCAAATGTTACGTTCGTTTTAGTTGAAGAAATATTTTGAGGGTTTAAGAAATGGGTTTTGTACTGGGGTCAATACAAAATTCGATTTCATGCTCTAGGGGTAGGCTAAGAAGTCTTCAGGAATACGTCAAGAGATTTATTAATGATAGAAATATAATTCAAAACTGTTACTCTCATCCAAGACTTGGATAGTACGTCACATTGATACCAACTGTGACTTCTATCCCTTAACCTAGATAGCACCTCACAATGATACCTATCAACTTGTCATCGTCATTCACGACGTCGCCTACAGAATGTCTGGCTACGGTGCATTCCACACAAGGAAGTCATCAACAAAAGGATCAGGGCTCTTTACTTATGGCTTGATATGACAATAATTGAATTTAATGGTTTGGTTGCTTGAATTCACATAATAGGTTGGTTAGGAATATGAAAGCTAACAACCTTACGAAAAACATGATGAGTAGTTAACCAATCGTTTCCTAAAATCGCATCAAAGGCAAGTATTTTCAAAGAGCTAAGATCGACAGGTAATGTGAAAGTGTCGATTTGAATCATCAAGATTTATAAACAGTGGAGGTAACGAAGGTTTCTACTATCGAAGTTTCAACCAATAAGTCAAAGTCTAATTTCTCTGAAGTCAAATTTAAACGTTGAGCGCAAGCAAGAGAGATAAAAGAATGGGTAAAATTGGTATCTAATAAGGTATAGACTTCGCAAGAATTTATAATTAACTAACCAATGCTAACTCCGTTCGGGTTACTCATTTTTTAAGGAGTTACAAAAAATGCTCTTATTGAAATCACAGACTTTGTTTTGTCCATATCCGCTTTTGGTGCCACCGTCCCAGCTGGACTTGACTTTGGTGCACGAAAAAATCGAGCTAAATGACATTCTCTTCTTGAAATTTCCATTTCTATTATCTTGGCCCTAATTACCACCGAAGTGGTTACCATTCTTGGCATGATAATTTCCCCCACGATGGTTATCATTGTTCCGATGACCGTTGCCACTAGTATGATTATTTTTGTGTTGTTGGTCGTTGCCTTTTGGTTGTGTTGACTCAATATCGCGTTGCAATAACTGAGCCCTATTCACAACATCTGAATATAAACAAAGTTTGTGAGAAATGCGGTATTGACGTATATCGGGTTTCAAACCTCGCAAAAACATTCGCGTCATTCGCTCCTCATTATCGATAATATAGGATGCAAACCAGGATAACTCCGCAAACTTAGCCTCGTACTGCGACACGGTCATATTGTTTTGCTCCAGCTTGATGAATTCTACCTCCTTTATGTGACGAATACTTTCAGGAAAGTAATTGTCATTAAACAGCTCTTGGAACTTCTCCCAAGACATCTTGAGTGCATCATGCTGGGTACATTTTACAGATTTCCACCAGTGATCTGCCTCTTCATGCAACATAAAGGTGGCAAAAGTAACCTTTTGCTCCTCGAAGCATCCCAAGACATCAAATATCTTGGTGATCTGCTTTAACCACGTCTCCGCCTTAAGTGGTTCTAGCTTTCTCAAAAACTCTGGTGGTCCTAGCTCCTTGAATTGCTTAGCGATGACCAACCGTGGGTTGCCATTGTTTCCTACTGCATTATGAATAGGAGCCGCCTTCGCCTGATGTTGCATGAATTCTAAAAAGCTCTTAAACGTACAGTCGTTCGTTAATTGATCAGTGTTGTTGTTTATAGGAGGATTATCGCCATCCTATTGCACATTGTCCTGATTATTGATCTGTGGAGAATCAACGGTCTCCTGTGCTCCATTGATAATCTCAACATTCTCGGATGCCATTTTTAAACATTGCCACAAAACAAGGGTTAATTAATATATCACATATTATCCCTATACTTTGACCGACCAATTAAATACCAAATAAACTTTGGTAGGTCATACTAGCGAAGGAATTCCCCGTATCTCCCCTCCTAGTTCTTATCTCACATCTTAGCCAGGGATCATATCCCTAAGCTTTGATACCAACTGTGACGCCCCCAAAATTAGGTATACGTCACCCATCTTGGGTCGCCAGATATATGGTATAGAATTCCAATACAACTTACTAATACCACTGTCGTGTACAATACGACAAAACATAAACTGTGAGTTTGAATACAAATATTATCTACTAGAGATTATACAAACTCAAAAGGAGTCCTCATTACAATTATTATCACACTATTTCACAGAATAGTGAGGACTACTAATGATATACTCTGAACCATCACTCCATTCCCCGAATCGTCCAAGTTATATTCTCATTTCCTGAAGAGAACAGTGAAAGAAAGGGTGAGCTCAACTACCACAGTAAGAAATATTATGACTACGATAATGCAGAATAAATTATCATTAGCCTCCAACAATGTTAAATTGATAAAATAGAATAGACATCAAGTTTAACAGCAGCGGAACAAGCAATTCATTAAAATAGTCAAGTAGAGAATAAAATCTACTATCTTTTATGATTTAAAATGTTTTTCATCACTTTTATCGCTGAGACTCAGCTCAATAAATAATACATATCATTAAATCATCCCTGCACTACAGGCCAAGGATATTCTTTAGTATCACGACCATGAATGTTCCATGCACTACGGGCCAAAGATAATCGTGTTTTCATCAACGGTTCTGATCATGCCATAAAACAATTCATCTTTGCTCCCTTGGCCGAAGAGAATCCATAGCCATAATCATACCAAAAACTGTCTATCAATGCACTACGGGCCAATGAGGACTTTTAATTTTCACATCATTTGTAACATTACGGTCATGATTATACCGAATAATCCCTGGTCATAATCATACCAAGTCCATCTATGCAATACAGGCCATAGATGACTTTCAACATAATATAAACATGGGGATGATGACAATAATATAAGAATTCAATAAAACAATTTTAAGAATTAATTTATCTAGGAACTGATAACGTCCAAATTTTCAACATGATACTGCTTTGTAGAGTAAAATTCAAGAATGCTCAGAAGAATATTTCCATGAAAAGATACTGGATGAAGCGCAAATATCAAGGATATTCCACTAATTTCATGGAGTATAGAAGTCAAAACTTTAACCAACTGAGTATAATAAAGAATGGAATAACAAAAGAAATCACCATGCATGCGGTACTTCGCATAGACAGGTTATTGCAACAGAATAATAATAACGGAACCAGGTCAGGTGAAATTCACACTGACAGGATGTTCCAATAGAATAATAAATGCGGAATAATAAATGATGAGACCAGGTCCGACGTATAGCACAGACATGATATTCCGACAGAATAATAAAGACGGAATAATAAAAATGGAACCAAGTCCGGTGTATAGCACAGACAGGATATTCTGACAGAACAATAAAGAAATGGAATAACAGAAATTCTCTTCTTGAATACAAAAGAATAATATCCCTTATCGTAAAATAATATTTGATATAAGAGTAGTGAAGTAGCAGAAAACTTTTCTTCTATCTCTCTATAGCCTCTCTCTATAGTTTCTCTCTCTAGAGTTCAGTGAATTTGTAAGAAAATAATGAAGGAATGAGCTTCTATTTATAGGAAAATAGAATGCATAGTAACTAATCCATGAACGGTCCAGATTGATTTACTTTAATCTGACGATCCATATTTAAAGAAAAATCTTTTAAATAAAATATAATATATTCTATTTAAATAAAAAGATTTTTATTATGCAAACACTATGCGGGCACTATGCAAATACTATGCATAATAAAATATAATATATTCTATTTATAGAATAACTTTAATAAAGTATTCTGTTTTATATAAAAAGATTTTACTATGCAAAATACTATGCATAATAGAATATAATATATTCTATTTATAGAATAACTTTAATAAAGTATTCTGTTTTATATAAAAAGATATTTCTATTTTATTACGTTAATAATACGAATAAAACAAAACTTCTAAATCAAGAATAATTGAATCAAATAATGTGAGATACTATGCAGCAACTATTGTAGCAATAATTGAACACAACTGAGTGTCTTCTCACATATATATCAATAATCAATACCGTGTGCTACTATGCAACAATGCTTATTACTGTACTTTTATTACCGAGTAGTTCAACAGTATCAACGATAAAACTTCAGCCGTTATTTTCAATAAAATATTTTTGTCGTTTTCTCAATCCGACAATAATTCCGTTGTGGGGTCCACCAATGATTGTGCTGTCGTACGAATATTTCCTGTTTAAAATGAATATTCCCCGACCAATCGAATATAATATGACAACTTGCATACTTTGAAAAATTTATAAATATTACCCACAACTATAACATTATCTCAAATTCACACCATAATATAAAAAAATTATTTCGAGAAAATTAATTCTTTATTCATAAAATCTGGGGTTTCACAATCTCCCCTTCTTATGGAATTTCGCCCTCGAAATTTACGTACATACCTGGTATGCCTAACAGGTGAGGATACCTTGACTTCATTTCAGATTCTAACTCTTGAGGTATAACCCTTGAGTGTTGGATAAGATTCTTCTTATCCAAGATTTTAACACGAGATCTCATACATTAAATCATCCGCTATCTCGTCTGATTCTAAATTAATAATGTGGTTCGGGTCATCCACATATTTACTTATCATTGATACGTTAAAAAAGTTATGAGCACGCGATATACTTGGCGGTAAAACGAGTCTATAAGCCACAGTTCCTACTCAATTGAGGATTTTAAATGGGCCAATTAAATCGAGGGTTGAGATTTCCTCTCTTCAGCAACTCTTGCTTATAGAATAACGCCCTCTTGAACCTTCTTCTTCACATTCATTAGATTCAGGTATATAGCTTGAGCGTCTTTAACTTTATCGATTAAAGTCGATTTTACTCGTATATTCGTTATCTTCACGTGGGTCCCTAGAGTCTTTAACTCTATCTTTATCATTTGCAAGTTATGCGAAATGAGTCTTTATGTTAACAACATCGCACTTGTAAACGCATACGATCTTCTACTCAACACGTCAGCTACCACGTTCGCTCTTCCACGATGATATTGAATAGTACAATCGTAATCTTTAACAGCTCGAGACAATGTCTTTGGCACATGTTACGTTCATTTTAGTTGAAGAAATATTTTGAGGATTTAAGAAATGGGTTTTGTATCAGGGTCAATACAAAATTCGATTTCATGCTCTAGGGGTAGGCTAAGAAGTCTACAGGAATACGTTAAGAGATTTATTAATGATAGAAATATCATTCAAAACTGTTATTCTCATCCAAGACTTGGCTAGTACATCACATTGATACCAACTGTGACTTCTATCCCTTAACCTAGATAGCACCTCACAATGATACCTATCAACTTGTCATCGTCATTCACGATGTCGCCTACAGAAAGTCTGGCTTCGGTGCATTCCACATAAGGAAGTCATCAACAAAAGGATCGTGGCTCTTTACTTATGGCTTGATATGACAATAATTGAATTTAGTGGTTTGGTTGCTTGAATTCGCATAATAGGTTGGTTAGGAATATGAAAGCTAACAACCTTACGAAAAACATGATGAGTAGTTAACCAATCGTTTCCTAAAATTGCATCAAAGGCAAGTATTTTCAAAGAGATAAGATTGACAGGTAACGTGAAACTGTCGATTTGAATCATCAAGATTTATAAACAGTGGAGGTAATGAAGGTTTCTACTATCGAAGTTTCAACCAATAAGTCAAAATCTAATTTCTCCGAAGTCAAATTTAAACATTGAGCGCAAGCAAGAGAGATAAAAGAATGGGTAGAATCGGTATCTAATAAGGTATAGACTTCGCAAGAATTTATAATTAACTAACCCATGCTAACTCCGTTCGGGTTACTCGCTTTTTGAGGAGTTACGAAAAACGCTCTTCTTGAAATCACCGACTTTGTTTTGTCCGTATCCGCCTTTGGTGCCACAGTCCCAGCTGGACTTGACTTTGGTGCACGACAAAATTGAGCTAAATGACCTTCTCTTCTTGAAATTTCCACTTCTATTATCTTGGCCTTGATTACCACCAAAGTGGTTACCATTCTTGGCATGATAATTTCCCCTACGATGGTTATCATTGTTTCGATGACCGTTGCCACTGGTATGATTATTATCGTGTTGTTGGTCGTTGCCTTTTGGTTGTGTTGACTCAATATCGCGCTCCAATAACTGAGCCCTATTCACAACATCTGAATATAAACAAAGCTTATGAGAAATGAGGTATTGACGTATATCGGGTTTCAAACCTCGCAAAAACATTCGCGTCATTCGCTCCTACTTATCGACCAAATAGGATGCAAACCGGGATAACTCCGCAAACTTAGCCTCGTACCACGACACGGTCATATTGTTTTTCTCCAGCTTGATGAATTCTACCTCCTTTATGTGACGAATACTTTCAGGAAAGTACTTGTCATTGAACAGCTCTTGGAACTTCTCCCAAGACATCTTGAGTGCGTCAGGCTGGGTACGTTTTACAGATTTCCACCAGTGATCTGCCTCTTCATGCAACATAAAGGTGGAAAAAGTAACCTTTTGCTCCTCGGAGCATCCCAAGACTTCAAATATCTTGTTGATATGCTTTAACCACGTCTCTGCCTTAAGTGGTTCTGGCTTTCCCAAAAACTCCGGTGGTCCTAGCTCCTTGAATTGCTTAGCGGTGACCAACCGTGGGTTGCCATTGTTTCCTCCTGCATTATGAATAGGAGCCGCCTTCGCCTGATGTTGCATGAATTCTAAAAAGCTCTTAAACGTACCGTCGTTCGTCAATTGATCAGTGTTGTTGTTTACAGGAGGATTATCACCATCCTGTTGGACATTGTCCTGATTATTGATCTGTGGAGAATCAACGGTCTCCTGTGCTCCATTGATAATCTCAACATTCTCGGATGTCATTTTTAAACATTGCCACAAAACAAGGGTTAATTAATATATCACATATTATCCCTATACTTTGACCGACCAATTAAATACCAAATAAACTTAGGTAGGTCATACAAGCGAAGGGATTCCCCGTCTCTCCCCTCCTAGTTCTTATCTCAGATCTTAGCCAGGGATCATATTCCTAAGCTTTGATACCAACTGTGACGCCCCCAAAATTAGGTATACATCACCCATCTTGGGTCGCCAGATACATGGTACAGAATTCCAATACAACTTACTAATACCACTGTCGTGTACAATACGACAAAACATAAACTGTGAGTTTGAATACAAATATTATCTACTAGAGATTATACAAACTCAAAAGGAGTCTTCATTACAATTATTATCACACTATTTCACAGAATAGTGAGGACTACTAATGCTATACTCTGAACCATCACTCCATTCCCCGACTCGTCCAAGTTATATTCTCATTTCCTGAAGAGAACAGTGAAAGAAAGGGTGAGCTCAACTACCCCAGTAAGAAATATTATGACTAAGATAATGCAGAATAAATTATCATTAGCCTCCAACAATGTTAAATTGATAAAATAGAATAGACATCAAGTTTAATAGCAGCGGAACAAGCAATCCATTAAAAGTGTCAAGTAGAGAATAAAATCTACTATCTTTTATGATTTAAAAGGTTTTTCATCACTTTTATCGCTGAGACTCAGTTCAATAAATAATCCATATCATTAAATCATCCCTGCATTACATGCCAATGATATTCTTTAGTATCACGACCACGAATTATCCATGCACTACGGGCCAAAGATAATCGTGTTTTCATCAATGGTCCTGATCATGCCATAAAACAATTCATCTTTGCTCCCATGGCCGAAGAGAATCCATAGCCATAATCATATCAAAAACTGTCCATCAATGCACTACGGGCCAATGAGGACTTTTAATTTTCACATCATTTGTAACATTACGGTCATGATTATACTGAATAATCCCTGGTCATAATCATACCAAGTCCATCTATGCACTACAGGCCACAGATGACTTTCAATATAATATAAATATGAGGATGATGACAATGATATAAGAATTCTATAAAACAAGTTCAAGAATTAATTTATCTAGGAACTGATAACGTCCAAATTGTCAACATGATACTGCTTTGTAGAGTAAAATTCAAGAATGCTCAGAAGAATATTTTCATGAAAAGATACTTGATGAATCGCACATATAAAGGATATTCCACTAATTTCGTGGAGTATACAAGTCAAAACTTTAACCTACTGAGTATAATAAATAATGGAATAACAAAAGAAATCACCATACATGCGGTACTTCGCATAGACAGGTTATTCCAACAGAATAATAATAACGGAACCAGGTCAGGTGAAATTCACACTGACAGGATGTTCCAACAGAATAATAAATGCGGAATAATAAATGATGGAACCAGGTCCGGCGTATAGCACAGACAGGATATTTCGACAGAATAATAAAGACAGAATAATAAAAATGGAACAAGGTCCAGCGTATAGCACAGACAGGATATTCTGACAGAATAATAAAGACAGAATAATAGAAGAATGTCACCAAGTATAGGGTAGCCCGCGTATACAGGTTATTCCAACAGAACAATAAAGAAATGGAATAACAGAAGTTCTCTTCTTGAATACAAAAAAATAATATCCCTTACTGTAAAATAATACTTGATATAAGAGTAGTGAAGTAGCAGAAAACTTTTCTTCTATCTCTCTATAGTCTCTCTCTATAGTTTCTCTCTCTAGAGTTCAGTGAATTCGTAAAAAAATAATGAAGGAATGAGCTTCTATTTATAGGAAAATGGAATGCATAGTTACTAATCCATGAACGGTCCAGATTGATTTACTTTAATCTGACGGTCCATATTTAAAGAAAAATCTTTTAAATAAAATATAATATATTCTATTTATATAAAAAGATTTTTATTATGGAAACACTATGCGGGCACTATGTAAACACTATGCATAATAAAATATAATATATTCTATTTGTAGAATAACTTTAATAAAGTATTCTGTTTTATATAAAAAGATTTTTCTATGCAAAATACTATGCATAATAGAATATAATATATTCTATTTATAGAATAACTTTAATAAAGTATTCTGTTTTATATAAAAAGATGTTTCTATTTTATTACGTTAATAATACGAATACAACAAAACTTCTAAATCAACAACAATTGAATCAAATAATGTGAGATACTATGCATCAACTATTGTAGCAATAATTGAACATATTTGAGTGACTTCTCACATAAATATCAATAATCAATACCGTGTGCTGCGAACAATATCTGTCCCACGAAATCGTCCCTTTGTTTTAACAACTATGCATCGTAAGTACTTGTCTCAATTCAACTTTCCTGACTAGCTAACTGATATTGATAAAAGATTTCATTCCTTTCATCCTGGTTTAGTTACTGAATTGTCTAAATCACTCGTGGTTAAAGTAAACATATGTTATAGTTACTTAGAAATAACTGAAAGTAATATGCACACAAGCCAATCATGTTTGATGATAAAGCATATACTTTGTAACAATCTTATTCATTTATTAATAAAAAGTATTAATTTATTAAAGGCTTTTAATTATCTACATGATGCTGTTTTATAATATGTGATAAACCCATAGTTTTAAGCAATGCTTTTAGAATAATGATGATGATCATTCTAATGAGATCTAAATTCTTAGAAAGCTTAAAACTAAAATAGTTCCCAATCGTTGGATTACTAAATTGGGGATTAGTGAATCCGGATAGATTGGTACATACGTTGCTTGCTCATTGGATGAGAATGATTGATCTCATGATCATTTGTGTGGAGACACTAAAGCAAGTATGTAGGTGCTTATTAGAGAATAAGTTCACTGAACGTGACTCGCTAAGGAATACCTAATGGAGTTTTACTTGCATGTCAATAGGAATTCCTGTAGTGATAGTAGTACAAGTGATCCTTGGACTTGAGATCATCATAGTATCTTGTGTATGATGAGTTATACTTTGACTTATTCCTTAAGACCCTTAGGGTATATCAAAGGGTATGCTTGGGTATAATAAGTTGTACATGGAGATAATGTATGATCAATAAAGAATCTACCACTTCTAGTAAAAGAAGAGAAATGTCCTATGTGATTCGATAAATGACAACTCAGTAGTCCTTGGCCAAGGCAGAATGAAATTAGAAAGGAGTTTCTAATTTGCATTATTTGGAGTTGTGCATTTAAGAGTCGAAATACATATAATTAAATAAAATAAGACTTGACAGTAATTCCATGTCTTATATTTAATTGGGAAATTGTATGGTGGAAGGATTGAATTGTACGGAAACTATTTACTCAAAGGTTCTTTTATGATTAATGTTGAAATCTATATTATCTGGAAAGTCGTTGATCGCTAGGGAGGCTTATCCCTATTGTAGAATAAATATTATTTATTTAAATAAATTATTAGTTTAATTTATTTATTTAAATAAGATTAGAATTGTTCTAATTGATTTATTCACAACCGGTTTAATATGGAGAACCTAAAGGGTCACGCCATAAAAGGAAGAATAATTATTTAAGAAGTTAATGGCATAATCGTAATAATAAGTTAAGTATATTTAATTTAATCTATGGTGATAGAATAAATTAAATAGCTTAATATTTATTATTTAATATTTTAGAAATATTAAATATAAATTAATAAGAGGAGTCTTATTATTATTATTATTACTATTATTATTATTTAATTCCTAAAGGAGTTTGGAAATTAATTAATAAAAGTACTCTCATTTATTCCTAATAAGATTAGGAGGTTAAATTAATTAAAAGAGTTTAATTAATTATCCCTAATAAGATTAGGGAGCTTAATTAATTAAAAGGTTAATTAATTATTCCTAATAAGATTAGGAGCCTAATTAATTAAAAGAGTTTAATTAATTAAAATAAAACCCAATTTCTTAATTGTTAAGGATGGGTTGCCCACATCTATAAATAAGAGGAATCTTATTATGGGTGGGTGAGAGGTTGACGTATTATCAAACATACGTAATTCCAATTATTGGAGAGTACGCCCCTTTTTCTATAGAGATAGAAAACTAGGGTTTGAGCCAAATACCCATCTTCTTGAATTCTTCTTCTTCCTTGGTGGATCACCTCTAGAGGCCAAACACTTGGGTGGCTAACGTTGATCAAAGGAAGGAACCCAACCCAGTGGATTCAAGTTGAACGCGAAAAGGATTGGAGGTGAACTTGTACCTGAGGAAGCTTGGATCTTCAAGGGTATGATTCTTGTTCTTTCTTTTTCGTTTAATTAATAATTATGCATAAAGGGTGATCCGGGTTTATGGTTTGTAAATTTTTAAAACTCTGATTTTACACGTTTCCGCTAATTTTTGCAATTTGATTGCGTTCTTGAATATTACAAACCTAACAGTGGCATCAGAGCCAAACCTTTATGCAAATTATTAATTGTTCAGATTTAATATGTATATTGATATGTGTTTTGAACAATTTAATTGGGCATAATTTTATTGTATAAAATTTTTATAAAAAAAAAAAAAATTACGAAACATTTTTTTTTTCTTCGAAAACGCTGAATCACTTGGAGCAGATTTAGATTATATATATAATATATATAACCGTAACTATTATATATATATATATATATTAATCTTGGACATCTCCTGTTGCTTTAAGGAATCATGTTTTTCAAAACTTAGTACTGCTTCCTGATTTCATGTTGCACGTGGGTTATGATCAAGAATTACTATCCAGGATAAGTTTTTGTTTTGGTTTCCTGCATGAGTTTCTGAAAGCATTACTTGGAATCATATATATATTTTAATAATTTTATAATTAAAATAAAAGTTTATTTTAATTTTAAAATAAAAAGTTTATTTTAATATTAAAATAAAAGAGTTTATTTTAATTTTAAAATTAGATTTCATGCTAACTAATTAGAATTGGAATTGGATTTCATGCTAACTAATTGGAGTTGAAATTGGATTTCATGTTTCCTAAAATAAAGGAGTTTATTTGTGAATAGGAAAGTGAATCCATCTTTCCTTAAATAAAGGAGTTTATTTAGATATGAAATAAGATTTCATATTATTCAAAATAAAAGAGTTTATTTGTGAATAGGAAAGAGAATCCTAATTTCCCTAAATAAAGGAGTTTATTTAGATATGAAATAAGATTTCATATTATTCAAAATAAAAGAGTTTATTTGTGAATAGGAAAGAAAATCTGTGTTTCCTTTTATAAAAGTATTTTTTTTATTATGGAATTGGATTCCATAATTAATTAAAATAAAGGAGTTTATTTTGATTAAAGATTTTGATTAAAATAAAATAGTTTATTTTATTCAAAATTGGATAAATTAAAATAAAATAGTTTTATTTTGATTTAAATTTGAATTAAAATAAAGGAGTTTATTTTTATTCAAAATTAGATTTTATACTAACTAAATTTGCCCATTAAATGATATCAATATATATATTAAATGTTTATTATTCATGAGATGATGTTATTTATTGATGCATATGGTGATGTGTATGATAATAAATGGGATTGATTATGGACTATTGACCAATGCGATTGGATTTTATTCTAGTTGGATGCTTGAATGTATGGGTTTTATTAAATGGGGTCTGCGTACCTCGTCTTCTCTAATTTTTCTTAATGTAAATTCTATCTCCCTCCTATGTACTTCCCCTTGACTGCTGATCAAGGTTTCTATTTATTTTAAATAGTTTTGTAATAGGAATAGTTAGAATTAATTTTGAAGAATTGGATATCAATGAGCAAGGAGCGCTTGAAGACCCGTTTGTAATGGAGCCCGGGTTTAAATGTAATAGTTATATTTAAATATTAATTCTTGCACCCCTAGGGTTTGACCTTTTGGTTCACTTGGTGGCTCTAGTGAACCAAACTAGAATAAAAGTCCATAATTAATCCAGGTAGAATATAGTATTCTATATGTGCATGCTTATACTATATATATATTATATATTATGCAAACATGCTTCGCATGTTTATTAATATGACGCGTATTTTATATATATATGTGCATGCGCGCTAAACAAGATGAGACAAATTAATAACAAACCCCTCAAATATTTTATATTAAGTTGTAACGTTCAAAGATATTTGGAATATCGAACGTCGCCTTCTAGCATGATAGAAACAATAGAGTATTGAATATTTAATATGAGTTTGTTGTGCACACACAAGGCGAGTATTAAATATTTAAGATGTTGTTTTTATTACATATGATGTTTATAAGGAATTGAACATTACTGCTTTGTTGTGCACACACAAGGGCTGTAGTTTTCTCTTCACTTATATGGAAATGCTGGGTCTGACTTAACTTATATCATTTTAGTTCGGATGTGCACACACTTGACCATTATGATTTAAGAGGCAAAATACAAGGAGTTACATAGTTGATGTAATTGACAAGAGTTGTCTACCTATTTATTTATATATAGTTTGTTGTGCACACACAAGGCTATATACATTTGAAATGGGATCCTTATTCTCACTAGCATATCTTTAATTAGATATTGCCGAACTATATATTGAGGGTAATATAGTTTGATGAAAATAGTGGGAGATACCAATTTAAAATAAGACCTAATTTATTTTGGTAATTAATAAAAGAATGTATGTTAAAATGTTGTTAATTACAAATTCATTTACAGAATTTTACAATGTCTAAATTACTAACAATGCGTAGCATATTAGATGCTAAATTAACCGGACCGTATTAAACGGATTGGTTAAGGAACTTGAGAATAGTTCTCATGGCTGAAAAGTTATCTTATGTCCTTAATACGCCTATCCCTGCAAAGATTGCAGACAATGCCTCCGAGGAAGAGATTGCTACTTTTAGAAAGTGGCAAGATGATGCATAGTTGGCTCAATGCATCATGCTCGTATCCATGAGTAACAAGCTTCAGCGTCAGCCTGAAACTATGGATACTCCTATTATATTCCTGCACATCAAGTAGTTGATGGTGAGGAAAGTAGGACTGATAGATATCAGATATCTAAAGAGCTCTTCCGATCTAGAATGACCAATGACACTATAGTACAGATAAAAGTCCTTAACATAATCAATTTGATTGATCAATTAGGACAACGAGTTTTGTCATGGATGGAGAGTTGAGCCAAGATTTGATCTTACACTCACTTCCGGACTCCTTTCACAATTGTTGTGAATTTTTCATATGAACGAGCTAGATATCAGCCTCGCTGATTTGCTTAACAAGTTGAAAAATGTTGAGAGTCACTTTCCAACCAAGAAAGACCAAGTCTTACTGATAGGGGCCAAATGATCTTCTGAAAAGAAGAACGATTCTAAGAAGGTAAATAGAAAGGGCAAAAACAAAGGATAATAAGAACAAAACTGATACGGATAGCAAAGGAGTTTGCTTCCACTGCAATAAGCCTGGACACTGGAAAGAAACTACGAGAAGCATCTTGTAGAGGCTAACCAAAGAAGCTTAGTGAAGTTTCGGTTACAAATACAAATTTGTTCATGATTTAATATAAATTTTTCTTTAAGTCAAGGTTCTACTTGGGTATTGGATACTGACTTTGGTTATCATAAATATAGATTTATGAAGGGACCAAACAGAAGTAGAAAGCTAAACAAATATAAGTAAACCTATGTGTGGAAAATGAAGCAAAGGTTGTTGCATTAGCCATATGAATTTATAGTTTAGCAATGCCTACGGGAAAGTCTATTAAGTCAATAAGTTGTTATTGTATTCCAGTTGGAAACATTATTTCTATTTTATTGTTGGACAATGAAATCTTTGGTATTATATTTAAGAACAATTGTTGTTCTATTTATAATAAGAATGTTTTGTATAGAACTGGAATATTACTTAATGGATTTTGTATACTTGACTTACGTGAAAAATATATTTTACAAATTGAACAAACTAGTATAAGAAAAGGAGATGATCATTCAAAGAGTTGAATGTATGTATTTGTTGAAATACAAGTGTGAATTATTTGAAAGGTTCAAAGAATTCAGAAGTGAAACAAATTGACAAAGTATTAAGATTCTTTGATTAGATCAAGGAATAAATACTTGTGCAATAAGTTTCTAGATCATCTCAAATGGTTTTCTCATAATGGACACATCCTGATACGCAATAATTGATTGATGTATCTAATGAAAAAATCGTACCTTGTTGGACATGGTGCGGTCCATAATGATTTTACCGACATTCCAGTATCCTTCTAGGATCATGTACTAGAAATGGCTGCATATCTACGGAAAAGGTAACCTCATAATCCGGCCCCAAGACTCCATAAAAGTTATGGACAGGGAGGATTCCTAATCTTAAGTATGTTAAGATAAGGGGTTGTCCAACTTATATGAAAAGGTTTCAAAGGATAAGCTTGGGACAAAATTTGACAAGTACAGATTTGTGGACATCCTAAAGTAAGTTTAGGGCATATATGTTCTATAATCCTACTTAGCAAAAGGTGTTTGTTGTGAAACACGCTTCCTTCTAAGATAAAAGTGTTTATCATTGAAGAGGCTAGTGGGAGGATAATAGATCTTGAAGAGTTCAAGACCACAAAACACTATAAGTCAAATAAGAGGAACCTATAGATAGACCTATTGTACCACAACCGAATCGTAAATCTGGAATAGTACCGAAGATACCTGGGAAGTATGGATTCATCATGGATGATGATGATGAGGTACACATCATAGAGGATGATGATCCAGAGTTACATACGACGAGATAAGAGTTTTAGTGTGTACAAAAGGGTCAGTGGGAGCGTCGTGTAATTTCTAGTATTATATATTGATATACTACGGATGAGGAATAACATACCAATGCTACAATCAGTAAAGATAAAGTTGTCTAAACATTCCTCCATAAATGATTTGGGAAAAGTATCTTAATTGGGGATGCAAATCTATATAGATAGATTTAAGAGGATGCTCGACTTAACCCAAAGAACGTATATTCATTTGATGCTAAAGTCGTTTAGCATGGCAAACTCCATAGGATGTCTCATGTTGATGAGCCATGGAGTGTATCTCACTTAATAGTCCCCATAGACTCCTAAAAGAGAGATCGCATGAGTGACAATCATGTATGCAATGAAATATACGCGACCTATGTTGATTAGTCATATTCTGGAGAAGTTCACTGTGAGACAGTGAAAAACATCTTAAAGTACTTAACATGCACTAAGGATGTGATATAATTCATGGCGGGTCTGAATTAAAACTAGAGGGCTTAACAGACTCAAGTTTTTCAGACAGACCAAGACGACAGAAAATCCAGTTTAAGGTAAAGGGTTACCTTGAACGGTGGTGCAGTGAATTGGAAAGGTTCCAAACAACAAGAAGTTGTTGGTTTAGTGATAAAGACAAAGTATATAGCTATAAATGAAGCTACAAGTTGATTGTTTGGATGAAAAGTTCATTACAGAACTAGGAATAGTTCCTAAGTCTCATCTTGGATCTAAACATGTGTTGTGGCACTTTCATTTGATTATAGGAATCATTGAAAGATGGGAAATCACTATAGAGATAGTGAACTCTCAAGAACAACATTACATATCCATTAACTAAAGCTTATCCAACAGCAGGATAATCGTCACTTAGAGAAGAAGAGTATGAGATACCATGACGATTGACTTTAGTGCAAGTGGGAGATTGAAAGTAATATGCACACAAGCCAATCATGTTTGATGATAAAGCATATACTTTGTAACAATCTTATTCATTTATTAATAAAAAGTATTAATTTATTAAAGGCTTTTAATTATCTACATGATGCTGTTTTATAATATGTGATAAACCCATAGTTTTAAGCAATGCTTTTAGAATAATGATGATGATCATTCTAATGAGATCTAAATTCTTAGAAAGCTTAAAACTAAAATAGTTCCCAATCGTTGGATTACTAAATTGGGGATTAGTGAATCCGGATAGATTGGTACATACGTTGCTTGCTCATTGGATGAGAATGATTGATCTCATGATCATTTGTGTGGAGACACTAAAGCAAGTATGTAGGTGCTTATTAGAGAATAAGTTCACTGAACGTGACTCGCTAAGGAATACCTAATGGAGTTTTACTTGCATGTCAATAGGAATTCCTGTAGTGATAGTAGTACAAGTGATCCTTGGACTTGAGATCATCATAGTATCTTGTGTATGATGAGTTATACTTTGACTTATTCCTTAAGACCCTTAGGGTATATCAAAGGGTATGCTTGGGTATAATAAGTTGTACATGGAGATAATGTATGATCAATAAAGAATCTACCACTTCTAGTAAAAGAAGAGAAATGTCCTATGTGATTCGATAAATGACAACTCAGTAGTCCTTGGCCAAGGCAGAATGAAATTAGAAAGGAGTTTCTAATTTGCATTATTTGGAGTTGTGCATTTAAGAGTCGAAATACATATAATTAAATAAAATAAGACTTGACAGTAATTCCATGTCTTATATTTAATTGGGAAATTGTATGGTGGAAGGATTGAATTGTACGGAAACTATTTACTCAAAGGTTCTTTTATGATTAATGTTGAAATCTATATTATCTGGAAAGTCGTTGATCGCTAGGGAGGCTTATCCCTATTGTAGAATAAATATTATTTATTTAAATAAATTATTAGTTTAATTTATTTATTTAAATAAGATTAGAATTGTTCTAATTGATTTATTCACAACCGGTTTAATATGGAGAACCTAAAGGGTCACACCATAAAAGGAAGAATAATTATTTAAGAAGTTAATGGCATAATCGTAATAATAAGTTAAGTATATTTAATTTAATCTATGGTGATAGAATAAATTAAATAGCTTAATATTTATTATTTAATATTTTAGAAATATTAAATATAAATTAATAAGAGGAGTCTTATTATTATTATTATTACTATTATTATTATTTAATTCCTAAAGGAGTTTGGAAATTAATTAATAAAAGTACTCTCATTTATTCCTAATAAGATTAGGAGGTTAAATTAATTAAAAGAGTTTAATTAATTATCCCTAATAAGATTAGGGAGCTTAATTAATTAAAAGGTTAATTAATTATTCCTAATAAGATTAGGAGCCTAATTAATTAAAAGAGTTTAATTAATTAAAATAAAACCCAATTCCTTAATTGTTAAGGATGGGTTGCCCACATCTATAAATAAGAGGAGTCTTATTATGGGTGGGTGAGAGGTTGACGTATTATCAAACATACGTAATTCCAATTATTGGAGAGTACGCCCCTTTTTCTATAGAGATAGAAAACTAGGGTTTGAGCCAAATACCCATCTTCTTGAATTCTTCTTCTTCCTTGGTGGATCACCTCTAGAGGCCAAACACTTGGGTGGCTAACGTTGATCAAAGGAAGGAACCCAACCCAGTGGATTCAAGTTGAACGCGAAAAGGATTGGAGGTGAACTTGTACCTGAGGAAGCTTGGATCTTCAAGGGTATGATTCTTGTTCTTTCTTTTTCGTTTAATTAATAATTATGCATAAAGGGTGATCCGGGTTTATGGTTTGTAAATTTTTAAAACTCTGATTTTACACGTTTCCGCTAATTTTTGCAATTTGATTGCGTTCTTGAATATTACAAACCTAACAATAACAATATTTATCCTTTAAAAGGAATAAATTTTTTGGAAGTTTCTACTCTACTATGGTCCAATTTTGACAGAGTACCTGTTCTTTTATTAACCTGTGTGGTCTAAATAAAGTGAGCACCTCTTAATTACTCACAAGTGGTGATGTTTATTTCAGGGATGTCACATATGTTACTGCTAGTGGATCAATCATTCCTACAGCTGGGTATAGCTCTGATGCTGTTAATGTTGTTATATGGGATACACTAGTTCCTCCTACATCATCACGAGCTTCCATAATGTGCCATGAAGGTTCTTCTCTCAATAAAATTTTATGTTTCAGTTGTTGAAATAAAAAGGCAGATAAGGAGCTATACATTTTGAGAGATATTTTGAGAGCTATAGCAGTTAAGGTTTGAAGGGAAAAAAGGAAATCAAGATGGAGAAATAAAAAATTATTGAGGTAACATATTTGCTATGAATGTAAATTATAGTATAATGCTACATCAAACTTTACACCATACACTTTAAAGTTTTGCATTGTTGGACTCATAACATTAATATACATTAGGCATGAATAACAAGGAATTATATCTTTTAGGAGATTACAAAAAATAACTATATGAAACTAAACCCAAAACCAACAAAACTGTTACTCTCAACAAAACTGCTAGCTCAAGAGTCCCACGTCGGCTAAAAATGTCTCTACCGTCCCAGCTTTGTTCTATAAATTAAGGGGAGTTCAAGACTTCAAAATATAATTGCATAACAATCTAAAGTAACGCCTAGGCTTGCCTGAACCTGGCCTGTGTCTGGCCTGGGCCTGGCCTTGCCAACAGGCCTTGACAGATTATGGTTTTTATTCTTTTATCTGGCCTGGTCCGGCCTGTTACTATTTAAGGTTGGGCCTGGCCCGGCCTGGTCAATGGTCAAAGCCCAGAAGGCCTAGATCAGGCCAGGCCAGGCTGCCTGTTTGTGCATCACTAGATCCAATCAAAGATAGAAACCATAACAGACAATCTTGGACACATAAAAGAAAATTTAATTTTTCTTTGAATAGTGTCGTATTCGTGAATAGTGCCATATACGTGAATAGTACCGTATACGTAAATAATAACTCCGACACTAAAAGGTAGAAATTCCACAAGAAAAATCATCATGCTTCTGGAATAGTACCCGTGAATAGTAATTCATGAATAGTAACTCGTGAATAGTAACTCATAAATAGTAACCCCGACATGAAGAGTTCTAAATTTGATAAAAAGTTCAAACCAGTATTTCGGCATAATGATATTGAAGAAATAATATCATTTACGAAGAAAATAACATCCTTTACCTCAAAAAGACAGTACTTCTGACTAATATACTGGATATAGTGCTGAAGGGAACTTGCACCGTATACCAACACTCAAAGTATCAAAATACTCACAAGAATACGCTCGATAATATATATATATATATATATATATAGAGAGAGAGAGAGAAAGAAAGAGAGAGAAAACTTCAGTTTCTGGTGTGATTTTCAATTCTAACCTAAGCACCCTATTTATAGGAAAATGCTTAGAACACTAAAGCAGAAAATTTAATAAAATATTAATATATTTATAAAATTTTCCTTAGCCCACCTTGACCATCTGAATTCAGCCACCAAATAATGACAAAAACCAAAAAAACGTTTTTGTAATTAAAAATAATTAAAACTTTCAAAAACCAATTATTTCAAAACTACGGAACTTCAATAATTCATAATAAATAGCCCTTTTATCAGAAAATTTCAAACCACATGTCTTTGCCATAGGAAATTTCATTATCTACAACTTTACAGAAGAAAGATTTTCCAAATTCCAAACAGAAATTGACCGAAATCCATAAACGGGCGATTTTACAGGCTATAATCAAATTTCAGTCAAGAAATGGGATCCACCGACACACAAAACATGTTTTAATCATTTAATACAACAAAAATACTCTTTCTCCTTATATACTCATATATCCCACATTCATTGTAAAAATATCATCATTATTATATTATAAGAATATAATAAAATATTATTTTATCAGAAAAGATAAAATATCAATTTTTAACAATTGTCACTTTAAAAATTTTCTCCATCTATATCCACATAAAATCAATATTTTTCTCATCATATAAATCAATAATTAATTATTCACAAATAATATTACAGAATCACAATACTGACAACCAGACAGTTCCCAGAAAAGAGGGGGCTTTCCAATAAGAATTTCTCCTTACTGGCGCGCAATTAGGTGACCAAACCTCTCTTTAGACAGAACTTTCTAGACATTGCCAATAATGTTATATAATAATATTATTCAGATAATATGAATTATTGCTCCGATAATGGAAAATACTGTGTAGTGACAATTATTGAAACAATAGTAATATAAAATATCAACGCAACAATTATTGAATCAATAAAATAAAATACTGAACAGTAACTACTGTAACAATTATTGAGTAGTGCCTTCTTACGTAAGAATCAATAATTGGTGCAATATCGTGTGCTACTGTGCAATAACGCGTATTATTGTGTTTTAACCACCGGGTATTCCAACAGTATCAACTACGCCGTTATTTATAAATAATTTATACTTATCGTTTTCTTCATCCAATCGCTTTCCATTATGGGGCCCACAAAAGACTGCGTCGTCGTACGAATATTCCCCGACAGCAAGAATATTCCACGACCAAACGAATATTTTCCGACAACAATGAATAATTTATAACCACTTGCTTATTTAAAAATATTTGCGCATTTTACCCATAACTAACCACATTAATCAAATCAACCCCTTACTATTTCAAAATAATAATTAGAGAAAATTACATCTTTATTTATAAAAAGTCGGGGTCTTACAACCTCCCCTCCTTATGAAATTTTGTCCTCAAAATTGACATGCATAGGACATGCTCCTTCATATCCAAGATATTGATAAGTACCTCCTCGTACGTTAAGTCTTTAGCTATCTCGTCCAATTCTAACTCAATAACTTGGTTTGGGTCGTCCATGTAATTTCATAACTTCGATACGTGAAAAATGTTATGAACACGCGACATACTTGGCGGTAAAACGAGTCTATAGGCCACAGTTCCTACTTCATCGAGGATTTCAAATGGGCCAATTAAATCGAGGGTTGAGATTTCTCTCTTCATCGATTCATGTTTCTAGAATAATGCCCTCTTGAACCCTCTTCTTCACATTCATCATCTCCGGGTGTGTTGCTTGAGCGGCTTTAACTTTATCCATTAAAGTCGATTCTACTTGTATATTTTTTATCTTCACGTGGGTTCATATATTCGCACTTGTAACTGCATACGATCTTCTACTCAATGCGTCAGCTACCACGTTCGTACTTCCACGATGATATTGCATGGTATGATCGTAATCTTCAACAGCTGGAGCCAACGTCTTTGGCGCATGTTATGTTCGTTTTAAGTAAAGAAATAGTTGAGGGTTTAAGAAATGGGTTTTGTACTGGGATCAATACAAAATTTGATTTCACGCTCTATAGGTAGGCTAAGAAGTCTTCAAGAATACGTCAGGAAATTTATTAACAATAAAAATATCATTCAAAAATGTGACTCTCATCCAAGACTTGGATATCACATGTAATGAAGGTTTTTCCTAACGGAGTTTCAACCGATAAGTCAAAGTCTAACTTCTCTAGAGTCAAATTTAAACGTTGAGCGCAAGCAAGAGAGATAAAATAATAGGTAGAACCGGTATCGAATAAGGTATAGACTTCGCGAGAATTTATAATTAACTAACCTGTGATAACTTCGTTCTATTCCTCGTCATGAAAAATGCTCTCCCTTAAACTACCGAATTTGACTTGTTCGGGGCAGTCTTTAGTGTCGTCATTACCACTAGAATTGACTTTCGTTATAGGGCATATTCCACCCTCAACTGCTTCGTCGTACTCCTGCTCCATGATCTGAATCATTAGCCTTCGATCCATATCGAATTGGGGTTGACCGCAATGTATAGGGTAATTCATAACTCGATGATGGGTTCTCCCAATTGCTGTCAAAAAAGAGAAATACATATATTCTATTTTAGCTTTCTTGGATCGGACTTCTCTTTCCACAATATCAATGCGTCGTGTGGCTTTTACCCATGCATCTTTCATTCTCACTCGTTCAATTGTTTCTTCTTTCAGCAGCTCCTTGACATTTGAATTCTCAGATTACAGCTTTAATATTGTATACTCTACCAAAGAGCGCTCATGTTTAGTTATCGCACATCGGGTAATACAATTTTGAATTGGTACATTCCTTTGCTCCACGACCGCCTTTCGATCTTCAGCCTGCTCTTCTAACTCATGAATACGATTTTGCAATTCTACATTTTGATCAATAAGTTCTTCTAATAAATTATCCTCAGGTTCCTCTTCTTCCTCACTCTCAGTTGTTACATTTGCGACTAGCTTGAGTGCCACTTTTAATTCCTCAATCACCAATGGATATCTCTAATCACATTATCTTGGTTGGTGATTAGAGGTGTCTCCACGGTCTCATGTGCTCCATTGCTATTCTCAACATTCTCTGATGTCATTTTACTGTCACAAAACAATGGTTAATTGACATGCCACATATTAACCCTATATTCTGATCGACCAATTAAATAACAAATAAGCTTAGGTAGGACACACTAGCGAAGGATATACTCATCTCTCCCCTCCTAGTTCTATTCCCCGATCTCCGCCAGAGATCATATCCCTAAGCTCTGATACCAACTATGATGCCCCCAAAATAGGTTCAATCCACCCAACCTATTATGAGTCACCAAATACATGGTACAGAAACAACTACAACTTCATTAATATAATTATCGTGCAAAATACGACAACACATAAACTGTGAGTTTAAATACAAATATTGTCTTCTAGACAATATCCACACTATAATAAAGTCCTCGTTACAATTATTGATACACTATTTTACAAAATAGTGAGGACTACTAAAACAACTGTCTTGAACCATCACTCCGTACCCCGACTAGTTCCTGCTATATATGTTCTCACCTCCTGAGAAGAAAAATGGAACAAAAAGGAAATGGGTGAGGTCAACTAACCCAGTAAAGAATATTATGACTAAGATAATGTACAACAAATTATCCTTAGTCTTCAACAGGGAAAAATCTGATAGAATACAATAGACAACAAGTTTTAGATCAACAACTGCAGCGGAAACAACAATTCATTAGGAGAGTTAAGTAGAGAATGAAATCTACTATCATCTATGAATTTAAAAGTCCATCATCGATATTTTATCCCTGTAACATCAATAAATATACATCTTGAATCAAATAGTCATCTTTGCACTACAGGCCAAAGATATTCATCAGTCGGTCATGTTTATCTCAACACCTATTCATCTTTGCACTACGGGCCAAAGATATTCATCAAGAAATCATTCATCTTTGCACTACAGGCCAAAGATATTCAGTAATATCATCATTTAGGACTGAGGATGATGAAAAATATATTTTAAAGAAAACGAATCCAGTGTGACAAAAGAACAAATAGTAAGGATTCGTACTTCGGTTTATCCATGTTCAAAAATACTCCATAATAAACTTTTGTGGAGCAGAATTCAAAAATGAAGATCAAAACATAGATCCAATCAAATATAGAAACCATAACAGGCAATCTTGGACACGGAAAAGAAAATTTAATTTTTCTTTGAATAGTGTCGTATTCGTGAATAGTGCCATATACGTGAATAGTGTCGTATACGTGAATAATAACTCTGACACTAAAAGGTAGAAATTCCACACGAAAAATCATCATGCTTTGTGAATAGTACTCGTGAATAGTAACTCATGAATAGTAACCCCGACATGAAAAGTTCCAAATTTGATAAAAAGTTCAAACTAGTATTTCGGCGTAATGATATTGAAGAAATAATATCATTTACGAAGAAAATAACATCCCTTACCTCAAAAAGACAGTACTTCTGACTAGAATACTGGATATAGTGCTGAAGGGAACTTGCACCGTATACCAACACTCAAAGTATCAAAATACTCACAAGAATACGCTCGATAATATAGAGAGAGAAAGAGAGAGAAAACTTTAATTTCTGGTGTGATTTTCAATTCTAACCTAAGCACCCTATTTATAAGAAAATGCTTAGAACACCAATGCAGAAAATTTAATAAAATATTAATATATTTATAAAATTTTCCTTAGCCCACCTTGACCATCTGAATTCAGCCACCAAATGATGACAAAAACCAAAAAAACATTTTTGTAATTAAAAATAATTAAAACTTTCAAAAACCAATTATTTCGGAACTACGGAACTTCAATAATTCATAATAAATAGCCCTTTTATCAGAAAAAATCGAACCACGTGTCTTTTTCATAGGAAATTTAATTATCTACAACTTTACAGAAAAATGTTTTTCCAAATTTCAAACAGAAATTGACCGAAATCCACAAACGGGGGGGTTTTACAGGCTATAATCAAATTTCAGTCAAGAAATGGGGTCCATCGACACACAAAATATGTTTTAATCATTTAATGCAACAAAAATACTCTTCCTCCTCATATACTCATATATCCTACATTCATTGTAAAAATATCATCATTATTATATTATAATAATATAAAAATATTATTTTATCAGAAAAGATAAAATATCAATTTTTAACAATTGTCACTTTAAAAATTTTCTCCATCTATATCCACATAAAATCAATATTTTTCTCATCATATAAATCAATAATTAATTATTCACAAATAATATTACAGAATCACAATACTGACAACCAGACAGTTCCCAGGAAAGAGAGGCTTTTCAATAAGAATTTCTCCTTACCGGCGCGCAATAAGCTGACCAAATCTCTCCTTAGACAGAACTTTCTAGACATTGCTAATAATGTTATCTAATAATATTATTCAGATAATATGAATTATTGTTCCGATAATAGAAAATATTGTGTAGTGATAATTATTGAAACAATAGTAATATAAAATATCAACGCAGCAATTATTGACTCAATAAAATAAAATACTGAATAGTAACTACTGTAACAATTATTGAGTAGTGCCTTCTTACGTAAGAATCAATAATTGGTGCAATACCGTGTGCTACTGTGCAACAACGCGTATTACTGTGTTTTAACCACCGGTTATTCCAACAGTATCAACTACGTCGTTATTTATAAACAATTTATATTTGTCGTTTTCTTCATCCAATCCCTTTCTGTTATAGGGCCCACAAAAGGTTGCACCGTCGTACAAATATTCCCCGACAACAATGAATAATTTATAACCACTTGTTTATTTAAAAATATTTACGCATTTTACCCATAACTAACCACACTAATCAAATCAACCCCTTACTATTTCAAAATAATAATTAGAGAAAATTAAATCTTTATTTATAAAAAGTTGGGGTCTTACATACTCGGTTTGTCTGACCACACTAAGGAATGCTGAAGCAGAAGACTTCAGTCAAGAAGACTAAACCAGCATAAGGCTAAGGAGAGTTCGGAAGTGATTCTGATAAAATTCCTATATGTCCAAGCCTGTCCTTGAAGACCCATTGAGCTAACCTGAGTGAAGCTCACATAGCTGTAAATCTGTATATGGGAGCAGGCCATGCAACCAAAGATGAAAAGGGTTCTATATGCTCAAATCAAGAAAGGAATGCTATATGAGAAGAATCCTCAAGGGAGCTCACAACAAAGGATCATTGAGCATCAGTCAAGAAGAATTCATTACGATAGCAGAACCTCACAAACACAAGATTGTCAAAGAAGACTATGTTCGTAGTGCTGACAAATGATCGTAGAGTCATCAGTCCTGAAAAATATCCATACCTACAAACAGGGAGATCTAAGTGATAATGATGATTCTAGACAGAAGGAGATTTGCAAGGTTGCCTTCTAATACATATGTTGAAAATGGAATCACAACTGAGAAAATAGCATTAACCATGGGGAGCAGTGATCTGTTGAGAAACAACAGCATTGAGTTTTACTATGAAGAAATGTACCAGCTATATAGTCCCAAAACTTTGTGGCTAATGAACCAAATAAAGATCCATAGTCAGTATGAACGTCTAAAAATGCACTATTGATAACCTTTCAGCCACCCAACTCAAAATCGTGAAGTGCCTACGATCAAACACCTGATCGCAGTGTAGAAGCAGAAGGACACCACGATTACAGCAAATGCAATTGTCCAAAGTTGGTAGAGGACCTTCCCATCGAAAAAGGTCAAATCAGATATCATTGCAAATCACTTCCAAAGTATTTCATCTGGAAAGCGCCTCAGGGACAAACCTAACCCTCAGCTCACTCTAAGAGGTTAGCCCTTCCTGAGCTACCTTAACCCAGAAGAATTGCTTAATCAAATTCATCTCAATGACCAAGTCAGTCAACGATCGTAGAGTCAAGGTTGAAGAGAACTCCACGATCGCAGTGCAACCTCAGCGATCGTAGAAGACAACTCGACGATCGTAGTCCTACCAAAGGGTACTCCAGTTCACAAGGAGCCTGGAAAATGAGACAATTGCTCAATCATTCAAAATGAGGAGATAATTTCAAAAATATCAGTGATCAAACTATGATGCATCAAAATGAGGATAAAAGTCAAAGCCATCCACTACAGCATCTCTCAAAAGTTGATTGTTGAGTCAACAAAGGAAAACGTAGAGTCCATAGTTGCCTTACCATGCTACTCTACGAATCAAAAGGTCAACGGTCAAAGCCACGTCGATTAAATGTTTACTCTTCTAAAAGGAAATATCTAACTGAAAAGTTATGGGGAGTTACAGCTCATTACTAGGCATCGTACAACCAATGGTCAGTTGACACATCACTAGTTATGCAGAGTTAGAAGGAACTGCCATAAAGACAATTTCAAATCTACAGATAGTTATCAAAAGCTATCGAACCTTTCTCCCTCCCATTTTCAAACCCTAAAATCCTCTCAAGAGCCAAAACAGATTAACACTCCAGAGCTTTATCGAATCACAATCAGCCATCTCTCACAAACCTCTCTAAATTAAATACCCACATTCTTCGAACTGCTCAAATGGAAAACTGACGAGTTATCACTGGCATTCAGCTCGGAACCAAGTTGTTTGAGAAATTCAAAAAGAAGTTCAGAGACATTCTCGAACTTGTGAAGAATGCTAGATTCTCAGAATGCCTTGAGGCTAGCACTCAAGATTATGGTGACCTGGTGAAAGAATTCTACTCAAATGCTTCCATAAACTCTGGAAACCTTTCTACCAAGGTCAAAGGTCAGTCTCTAAAGATAAAATCTTCTGACCTCAATCAATGTTGAGGTTTTCCTAACAAAGGACTGAAGAGCCTTGATGATGTTGATACGGAACAAGCAAAGGAGATCATGGGGTACCAAAGAAACCCTAGTCTGAAAGACATGAAGAAGAAGGAGTTTCTTGAAGAGTACGAGTTCCTTGCTGAAATAGTTGGAAAATGCATATTGTGCAAGGACACTGCACATGACATAGTGCTTGACCAACAATTAAAGATAATGTCAGCAATAGTTCTAAAGAAACAAATCAACTTTGGAGCTATCTTGTTCGATCAAATCTCCAAGTGGGTAGAAAAAGCTGAGTTGAAGAAGTCAACCGAAAAACCCCTGACTAAGGTGTTTCATGGTAGACTGCTGAGTATTGTGATGAAGAAGAAGCTAGGAGGGAAGATCAAGGATGATGAGGGAGAACCTCTGAATGTTCACAAAGTGATGTCTCTGCAATTATTTGTGAATTAGAAGAAAAACCCCAAAGAGAACCGAAGGCTGACAACTGGGAGCAGCAGCAGGGTCTCTTCAAAGAAGAAGAAGACAGAAGAGGTAGAAAGCTCTGAGTCTGATGACTTTGTACCAGCAGAAATCACACCATCCAGAAAGAAATCCAGAGGTGTAAAGAAAGCTGGTGATGTGAAGAAAGCCTAGACCCCATCAAGAAGAGTCTCCGCCAATGATAAAGATGAAGAAGAAAAGGGCCTAACTGCTGAAACAACAAAAAGAAGAAGTAATAGGTTACTTCAAGGCCCATTCAGCAAGAAAGCTAAGGTGGAAAACAAACTAGCTTCAGCTTCCCAAAACAGTACATCTAATGAAGAGAAGGACGTAGAGTTAGCATAAGAAAAGGAAACAGATGTTAAGGCTGAGTCCTCACAGACCAAATCCAGCAGTGAAGATGAATCTAGATTAATGAATAAAAATTCAGCATCTGCTGATGAAGAGGAAAGCTCAAGCCCTATGGCTAATCCTCAGAGCATTCACTCTGGTGATGAAAAAGAGATTCAAGATGACCCAACAAGCCAAGATGATGGGTCAAATAATGATGTTTCAAGAGAAGAAGGACATGTCCCCTCCAATCCTGAAAGTCCCAATGATGGCTCAAAAGCTAATGAGTCCAGAGAAGAAGGGTATGCCCATGCCAGTACTGAACCCCAATGAAGTTTGTCTGTTAAACCAGAGGAGTCAAAGTCTGAAGAGGAAGAAGAGTCTGACTCTCCCATAGATGAACCTCCAAGGAGAAGGAAGAGCTACAGACTACTTGCTCAATTTGCTTCCAAGAAAAAAAGTGATCACTCCAACGCTGTCATTGAACTAAGTTATGATGAGTTTGTATCAAAGGATGAAAGTGCTGAAAATGGAACCAGTAATGAAGAAGATCAATCAGAGGAGGATCTTGCTGAAGAAGGTTCTAGAAATAAAATACAGCAAGAATGATTCATTGATGGAAATGATGAGATTGGTTCAAGTTCCGAAAGAGAAGAGATGGAAAAAGATTCTGGTTCTGCACCACAGGAATCAGAAGAACAAGAAGATTATCCATTTCTCTCTCCTGCAAGATTTAACAGAAGAATAGTGGTGGAAGTCTCAAATGAACTACCAGAAGCTCCACCAGGAAGATGGGTGAACTATGGAGATGAGCAGCTCAAGGTAGTAAGAATGACTACCTTTGACATAGCTAAAAACTGGAATAACATGGAGCTAGACTGCTGACCATTCTCTATAATACTGATGACTTGCTAATGAGATGGTTCTTCCAATGGATGCCATGGCTAAAGGCCCACACTGAAAGAGAATGAAGCTACTTCAGTTGGTGTTACAAGCAGTTTCCAAGCATTGAGCTGGTGGCCCAGAACTTCTCAAGGGTGAAGAAGTTTGCAACAAAAATGATCACAAAACTGCCCCATTTCAAAGTCTATCGACAGTCTAGCAATCACTACATTCCCTATGATCGTAGAGTGGACTCTCAAGGAAGCAAAAACATGATCAAGGAGATGATCATAGAGTCTGGTCACTCTACTGCTGAGACTGTTCAAATTCAAAATCAGAAGCTTTCAATAGCCCAAAAACTGCTATCTGACATTCCCTCATCCTCAACTAACAATTGGAACTCAACGATTATTCAGATTCTCCAAGCTTTCAAAAATCTGTCCAAGAATGAAAATCGTAGAGTTCAATCTGATGCTCAACTCGAAGCTGCCCAATAAGAGGATCAAACTATTTTGTAGCAGGAACTACTGAAGAGTTCTGATAAACTAAGTGAAAAAATATTTCTATTCACTAAAGAGTCACGGAAGCCGACAGCAGCAGGAGATAAGTCATTCCAAAACAAACTTCAAGCTACCATGGCTGATGTATCTCTCAAACTCCAAGAGAGAGATAACATCAATCAGAAGGCCATACAAGATCAAAAGACAGAAGATCTATGAGTTTAGAAGGAAAATGAAGAGCAGATCCAAGACCTCTCTGACATGATTGACGACCTGAAGCATTCTTTCTAAGTGCAACTTGAGCTAGGCCAACAGGAACTCAAGTTTAAAGTTGTCAACTCCTTCTACCTGATCGAGCAGCTTATGTCCAACATGGAGCAGCTCTCCCAAATGATTAATGACAAAAAGGGGAAGAAAAAGATGCATAAAAAGAGGCAAAGCAAGAGGCACTCAAAGAAGAGCAGAAGGATAGTAGAGAAGAAGTCAAAGAAGCTGACAGTAGAGAAAGAGGCAGAGTTATCATCTGAGGGGGAGCCAAAAGATGATGATCACATGATCGCAGAGTCTGAGGGGGGAGCATATTCAGAAAGATGCTGAAGGGGAGCTAAGCAAAGACAGAAGGTCATCCTCCCAAGGGGAGCAAGAGCAAGAAGAACAAACAGATGAATAGCTGATCAACAGATATACTGGAAACATACATGAAGCCAGAGAGGTACATCTCTAACTACTTAGGTATGTTCTGGATCCAGGATGTAAAGTGTCTTAACGTATAATTTGCCATATCTTTATAAATGACATTCATGATTATCTGTTTTAAAAATACAGTTGCTCACTATATATAAGATTCATTCATAACACGCATATGCACTTATTGTTTTTTGTCATAATCAAATAGGAGGAGATTGTCAGGAATAAACATATGAATGATATTCCTATTAACATATGATTTGATTATGATATATATATATATATATATGAATGAATATGCAAGTAAGTTTGCATTAAGAAAAGTTGTAAAGTCCTTTGAAAGATAATAGAAACATGTGTACAAGGACTTAGAATGAATTGATCAAGTATGTTAGGTTGATCCTACATAAGCAAAACTGCTTTGTAAAGTTCTTAAAAAGAAATGATGTACAAGGACTATAAATATAAAAAGATCAAGCATGTTAGGTTGATCTTATGATGTAATAGATAAGCTTGTCTGGTCGTCGAGCATTGCACCGAAAATCATAGTCTGCTAGGAGAGTCAAGGAAAACTCAAGAGCTGTCGAGACAGAATCGTAGTCTGCAAGATAGTAGATCTCGGAGTTCATAGACTGCTAGGAGAGAAGAGGAAGGATCGTAGTGTGTCGAGTATAACGTCCTTAGGACCGAAGTCTGCTGAAAAAATCATGTTCAGAACCGTTGAGACAGCCTGCCTACGAGCCGACCGAACATCTGCCGAAGTTAAGTCAGAAATGTAGACTACACTCGGAGTCGTAGAGTCTACCGATGCCAAAGCCAAGTCAAGGATCGTAGACTACACTCAGAATCGTAGAGTCTACTGATGTCGAAGCCAAGTCAAGGATTATAGACTACACTCTGAGTTCGTAGAGTCTATTGATTACATGCAGAGATCGTAGTCGAGCTATATCAGATGAAGACATCGAGCACAAAGATAGAAATTGTGGCGACCCCAAATTCGGGTACTTGCAACCCGAACTCGATTCTCCACGATACCATTTCTTTAAGCTGAATAATACTAAATGATAATATAATTCGAACTTAATGTACATACATCAAAGTTTACTTCCCCAAGTACGCAACCTTCAAATACATTTCTTACAATACATGAATAGAAACCAATACAACTATAACCATTAACTCATAATACAACTTATTCAAACAGCTTTCCTTTCCCCTTGTTTGTGCCTGAGCCTTCAGGTTGCTCATACATAACTGAAAATGTTTAATTTAAGCAAGGGTGAGCATTTGAGTGCCCAACAAGTAATAATAATTATATATATAAGCTGAAAGAATATAAGTATTCTCTTTACATAACACTTCTACAACGAATCAAAAGTTGTGAAGTAATCTGTACTGATAAAAAATTCACATAACAACTCACTTTCAAATTCTTGAAATTAGGCTCTGGCTCTACCCATGAATAGGGTTTAAGAAACATACCATGAACATTGTTTTTCATTTTCGAAAAGGTTTAGCAGAAATTCATCCGTAAACCGCTCTGTCTTACGGGCACGGAGGGTGATCAGCCCCGTTGTACCCTGTATTGATCAGTACTACATAACTTGAACGAAATTCATCGCTCACTCTGATCGCCTTGGGCGCAAAAATTTTCCCATATAGGGATGTTCATACATGGCTGGTTCCAAACCCGAAGGTTTTTAATCTTGCTCAACAATAATATGTAATTCAACATATATGTGTACGGGTAATTGACAAAGGTGTATCAACATGTGAATAAATGCCATGATTATCCAAGTGGGGACACTTGTATAACCATTTAGAAATCAATGAACAGAATATATATCTGAGCTAACATGTTGATAATCAAAGCGTACATAATCTGTACAGGAATAGAAAAGAATTCTGAAACACTCTTATTCATGTCCATTGCATAAAGGAAATGCAAAGGTAAGATACTTGCCTGATTTGCTGATTACAAATCTCAATTTAGATTTTATCTCTTTATCACAACCTATCAATAAATAGATCATTCGTTCGATTAAAGCAATATATCATAACACATAGTACTGTCTATTACAGTCAGCACATAGTCTAATCATGTCATCACATAGTCGTAGTGATCATACTTTTAGTTCATATTCTATACTTGAAATATTTTTATACATTTTTCAAATATCTCATCAATGTTCTTACAGTAGTCTTTTCTTTCTTTTATAAGGTCTGACATTTGTCGGCGTACCGACGGCATTATCGGGTAAATACTGAGTCTAAGACTCTTATTCTGTACTTCAACATCTATAAATATCAGACATTTTATTTTTAATCATTTACGGAATTTTCCAGAAATTAAAAAATTAAAAATAATTCAAATCTATCTCTAAAAGGATCTATAGTGACATAACTGTCATTATGTTTGTTCTTCATCAAATCATGAACTTCATAACCGGTTCTCAAGTCAGCTAGTTTGACTGGATATAACTTTCAAACATCGGAATCATAATTAAATGATTTAAACATTAACAATTCCATTATTATTAATAATTAATTTATATTAAACTATTAATGAAACCATTGCCAAAATATAAAAGTTATTTATAATAACTCAAACTATTTTTAAAAACATTTATATTACCCTTAAATAATTTTTAAAACAATTAAAATCATTTTTAAATAATTACCATTAATATTTAAATATTAATATACTATTTATCCAAATATTAAAAGTCATTAATTATAACTTAAAATATTTTTAAATCCTTAATATCCTCTTTAAATGATTTTTAAATAAATAAAACCATTTTAAAACTATTTATTTAATAATAATTATTAAATAAACTAAATATCACAAATCTTTAACTAAATATCATTAATATATAATTATTAATGAAATTATCTTTTAAATATTAAAAGTTATATTTTATAACTCAAAATATTTTTAAATACTTTATTTTCATTTAAAATGATTTTTATAATATTAAAATCATTTTTAAACTAAATTATTTAATATAATCATTAAATAATTTTAATATCATTAATAATAATTAATTAATGAAATTCATCACAAAATTTTAAAAGTCATCACAAATAACTCATTTACATAATCAATTCCAAGCCAAAATAAACATAGTAAACTAACTAGTTTATTAACAAACTAACTAAACTTCAAAAATTCAAACTTTAACTAACAATTAAATACATTACAAAATTTAAATAAGAAACATACCCGGAAATACGAATTCCATAAACTGAATACGCACTTCCACGCCAAAATTTAACTAAGGAGATCTTTATAAAAAGTCCTCCCCCAACAAAGCCTTTCTCAAAAATTGGAGGCCTTATTGTTGGTGAATGAAACAAAGGTCAAGCCCTTCTATTTATAGGTTTAGAAAATGGTGAAGTTCTCAATTTAGTCGATGTATGACTTGGTTTATACTAATTTTTCAATAGCTCACTTTGTGATTTTCTAACGCATTGCTCATAACTCTGATTAATCTTATTTTAGAATATGTTATACATGGTATGTAAGACCATTTTAAAAAAAATATGGATTACCCAATTCGATTTCATTAGGTAGCCCAAACAGTGCGTCAAAAGTAGACGTTCATAACAATTTTTAATTTCGTTTCAGCTTTACCCTCTCTTGCTAAAACAGTCATAACTTTTTCGTTTCAAAATATTTTTGAGCGATTCTTGAGTCCACCCGAAGCTAACTTCTGGGGCTACAACTTTTATTCTTTGACCATTTCCAAATTCCGAACACATCAGCCCAGAAATTCTGTTCAAGTGGACTGCACCGCACTTGTTGGACTGTTTTGACACTACTACTTTGAAATGTCATAACTCTCTCCTCCGATATCGAATTTAGTCCGTTTCGGAGTCTATGGAAAGCTTATTCAGTGTACTACAACATACCAAAAGTCCAGAATGTTTTGGAAACATTAAAGGATCGAAATAGTGTCCCGAATAGCACATCTCGCTGCTGACTTTCAGTTTTGAGAAATTTGACACATTTCCTTCCAATCACCGTAATTTCCTCATCCGAGGTCGGAATGAGGTCATTCCAAAGCCTATGACATCCTAACTCAGTGCACTACAATATATCAAAAGCCCAGACCTTTTAAAGCACAAAAAGTGGACGAGAATGCCCCCATTACAGACTGCCCAAAAACAGTTTATCATGATCGGTCAACCATGTTTGACCATCTATAACCTCTAATCTATACATGATATGGACTTGATTCTTTTTGCAGATTAAAGACCATATAACAAGCTACACATAACAACTTAAAAACAACAAAAATCATGATCGACCAAAGATCTATAAGCTCTGACATTTGACGAAAAAAATCACATAAATGAAATTTTCCAAATTTCTTAAATCTTCAAATTCGTGTACTTTGATGTTACGGGTCTTTGATTTATCAACACATATCATCAATTAACATCATATTACACAACTTTAAACAATCAACTACATCAAATAACATCGAATCAAAGGATTTCTAAGTTTAGTGTTCTTATACCTTTTTTTGCCAAAAAGGGTATTTTGGTCATTTCACATAATTTCAAGGGCAATCTTGTACAAGGCAATTAAATGTAATATTTAATCACTAGATTTAATTCATACAATTTACCAATTAACTTCTATCCTTTGGTAAATTAAAACACTTATACAATAACATCGAAATTAAACCCGATAATTAAAATTAGGATTCTATAATTATCTGTGTATGTTACTAACACAGTCGTTATGGTTTCTAACTTCAACCGGTTAGAGTTATAATAATTAGGGTTTGTCCTAATTAGTGACATACAACAGTAATTAGGGTTTTCTTCTAATTACCGATATTCTTATACACAGTAACTTCATATACACAGTCACTACTCAGTCATATCTCATAACTGAGTTTAATAATTAGGGTTTCACAGCATGGTAATATGCTATGACCTAATTGACCGTCATTGCTCAATATTATCTGTCCGCGCATACACAGTACGTAATTATGGTACTGTAAAATCATAATATAATATTATTATTCTCATCTCTTGATCACAATCCTAATCCAGGGTTTGGATCTCATATCTGACTTATTCTTCGTATACAACATCAATAATCAAGTTAAAATAATTAACTTAAATATTCTGAACAATTCATATAATAAAATATTTATTATATAAATCTAATTATCATTTCATATATTATTTCCAATCATGTTTTCATGGAAAGTAATTAATAAAAACATTTCTGCTTATAGAAATTAATTACCATAAAAATATAATTTGTAGTAATTAATAATTCCAAAATTATTTCTAATTTTTCAAGTAATAAACATATTTGTATCTATCGTTCACATTACTAGACATTTATTCTCGTCATTAAATAAATAATAAAAAAATATACGCAAAATTTCTTATTTATTTTATATAGGAAATCTCGGGTTATTACATTCACCCTTCCTTATAAGGATTCCGTCCCCGGAATCACCACCTTAAAAACTCATATGTAGAAGGGTACATAACATATAATCATTGTACGTAGATCTCAATCATACTTGATCGAACTGATCTTTAATTATTCTTCGTAACACTCTGATTAGGCAGAAATTTGATTTCTAAAAGAACTCAAAATAAAACCATCTACTATATATATATATATATATATATATATATGTAGGAAAACATATAAGATATATAAGTGATTCACATAGCACCTGGAGTTCTGTTTCCAGCTGCCACCGTATCCTGGACCGTCATGTTGTAGACCCTCGGAGTTGCTTTCGTTGGGGTACTGGTTGAGTTTGGTCCTGTTATTGCTAAAGTCCCACTGCTTCTCCCTGTGGTTATGTTTCCTGCCTCCATTCCCCTCTTTGGACAGTTCCTCACCTGATGCTCAGTCGATCCGCATATGAAGCATCCACTGATCTTCCTTGAGTTGGGGCAGTTGGGAGAGATATGACCCTCTTGCCCACACTTATAGCACACAAACTTACCCTTTAGACACTCGCCAGAGTGATTCTTTCCGCAGTTCTTGCACTGCACTACCTGCTTCTTTGTAACTTCCTGTTTCACTTGAACATTCCCTGAAAAATTCCTTATTCTCTTCTCACCCCAATTCCCACTACTACTTTCTATCTTCACTGCTCCTCCTGACTTGCTCTTGTTCTTTTTCTCCTTGTTGTAGAGGCTCATGGCCTCACTTCCCTGTTCAGCTATGATAGCCTTTTCCATGAGTGCTGCAAAAGTATTTATTTGCAGTACTGCCACCTTATTGTAGAGGCAGGGTTTTAAGCCCAGCTCAAACCTCCTTGCCTTTCTAGCTTCTGTACTCACTTGATGTGGAGCAAACCTAGCCAATTCATTAAACTTTGCGGCATACTCCGAAACAGTCATGTTCTCCTGTCTTAACTCCAGGAATTTTACCTCCATTCTAGACTGCATACTAACAGAGAGATAGTTTTCGAAAAATAATTCCTTAAACTTATCCCAAGTAATTTCTTCTTCTCCTGCCCGAGTCTTATTTGCCTCCCACCAAAAGTTAGCTTCCCCTTTCAACATATAAGTGGCAAAAGCGGTCTTTTGCCCCTCATCTACTCTAGCAATTATGAACGCCTTTTCTATTTCGTTCACCTATGTCTGGGCTTCTGTAGGGTCAGCTGATCCTCTGAACTCTGGTGGTCCTACGGCTTTGAAGTCTTTGAAACTTGCCAAGTGATTGCCTGGCTGGTTCCCTGCAGCTGGTACTCCCTGCTGCATAGCCTGAGCTACCATGTTTGTAAAGTTTTGCATCAGTTCTGGCTGTCGTTCTCCAGCATTAGTAGATTCTTCTACCCTTTGGTTTCGAGTTCGACGGATTGGCGGCATTATCTAGTTAAATAAAACCATAAATTATACTCTTACATTTTAAACCTTATTGCATAAGATTAATGTATTAAATTCGTTTCATTTCTCAAACTTAGATTCATATTCAATTATAGAATATTTACATAGCACATACTGTTTTTAATCAACAGCTATCCCTTTGTGACTACGAAAGTCGGGATTTAAAATCTTGACCAACATAAAAGTTGAAAATAGTTCATTACTTATCACACATATTACATAAACACAACATAACCCATACCACTTATTTACCAAGCATTTTTCTCGGACATTCATTCGCTCGATGTCCTTCCATACCACAATTAAAGCATCCACCTTTCTTATAGTCGGGGCAACGAGGAGAGGTATATCCCTCACGGCCGCAAATATAACATATCTTCTTCCCTTTCTTCTTATCAGGTTTTCCTAAGTTAGGATCTTCTACCTTTCTTTTTCCTTTACCTCTCGGAGCTGAACACGATGTGTTGCTTGAGGCTCCCATCTGGTCAATTTGGATTTTGAGCTTATCTTGCTCTTCCATTGTTTCCAGTAATGCTTGACGCAGTTGAATATTAAGCAACGTCTCTATCTCCCACAGCCTTTCCAGCGTAAAAACCTTATTTTCCAGATCCTGCACCTCCGTTGATGCTTGAGCAGCTTCAACTTTAGTGTCTGAATCACTATCTGTTAAATCCACCATTTCCGGGTCTGATGCTACGTTTTCTACGATAGCCACCTCGTCCGATTTGGGTTCCTGGTGAGCTTCTATTTCAGCTGTTGGCTTCGATATTAGCTCGGGGGTATGGATCTGATCCTTATTATTCCACATATCTTTCTCACCAGACATCTACATACATAAGTTACCCTGATTAGCATATAGTATATATACACAACAATCAAGAGTTCTATATACGTTGTCTCTTATTTTGTTTGACGATGAATTTATTCAATCCATCTCTATAAACACATCAACGCCAATCTTCCTCTGCCGAAAGGCAGCTTCATCCACTCTGCATTGAATCGCATGAAGGCGATTTCTAAAGCTTGTTCCAAGGTATATATCCTCGCATCTTTGGCTTCTATCTCAACTTTCAACTGTCCTATCTGTATCTCTCTATGCTCCAACCTCCCTCGTAACTCGGCTAACTCCATCTGTGTTCGGTGAACAGCGTCCTTGTACTGCTGTTCCGAAATTTGGAGAGTACAATTCTGTGCCTCCGCCTGCTCAGTTCTAACCTTTAAGTCGTCGTTCCTAACTAACAAATCTCTTATCATCTCACTGTCTATGGACTCCTCGCTAGAGTCCATCGTCTCTTGGGTCAAGGAATTACTATCTTAACTTTCGTCATTCATCCTATGACCACAATAAACGAGACAACATTAGTACCGAAATAAAATATATTCATCGATAAAATGAAGGAATATTTTATTTAGTACAACTAAAACTTGATGGATCTCTTCAACTCATAATATCCTATAATTCTTCACCAGAGTGCTTCGTCTCCTGGTTCACTGAATGTCTATCTTAACTTTCGTTCTCCATTCTAATAAGGTTATAACCTAGGTTTCGCATTCCTAACGTTTATAACCTACAGCTCTGATACCAACCTGTGGCGACCCCAAATCCGGATACTTGCAACCCGAACTCGGTTCTCCACGATACCATTTCTTTAAGCTGAATAATACTAAATGATAATATAATTCGAACTTAATGTACATACATCAAAGTTTACTTCCCCAAGTACGCAACCTTCAAATACATTTCTTACAATACATGAATAGAAACCAATACAACTATAACCATTAACTCATAATAAAACTTATTCAAACAGCTTTCCTTTCCCCTTGTTTGTGCCTGAGCCTTCAGGTTGCTCATACATAACTGAAAATGTTTAATTTAAGCAAGGGTGAGCATTTGAGTGCCCAACAAGTAATAATAATTATATATATAAGCTGAAAGAATATAAGTATTCTCTTTACATAACACTTCTACAACGAATCAAAAGTTGTGAAGTAATCTGTACTGATAAAACATTCACATAACAACTCTCTTTCAAATTCTTGAAATTAGGCTCTGGCTCTACCCATGAATAGGGTTTAAGAAACATACCATGAACATTGTTTTTCATTTTCGAAAAGGTTTAGCAGAAATTCATCCGTAAACCGCTCTGTCTTACGGACACGGAGGGTGATCAGCCCCGTTGTACCCTGTATTGATCAGTACTACATAACTTGAACGAAATTCATCGCTCACTCTGATCGCCTTGGGCGCAAAAATTTTCCCATATAGGGATGTTCATACATGGCTGGTTCCAAACCGAAGGTTTTTAATCTTGCTCAACAATAATATGTAATTCAACATATATGTGTACGGGTAATTGACAAAGGTGTATCAACATGTGAATAAATGCCATGATTATCCAAGTGGGGACACTTGTATAACCATTTAGAAATCAATGAACAGAATATATATCTGAGCTAACATGTTGATAATCAAAGCGTACATAATCTGTACAGGAATAGAAAAGAATTCTGAAACTCTCTTATTCATGTCTATTGCATAAAGGAAATGCAAAGGTAAGATACTTGCCTGATTTGCTGATTACAAATCTCAATTTAGATTTTATCTCTTTATCACAACCTATCAATAAATAGATCATTCGTTCGATTAAAGCAATATATCATAACACATAGTACTGTCTATTACAGTCAGCACATAGTCTAATCATGTCATCACATAGTCGTAGTGATCATACTTTTAGTTCATATTCTATACTTGAAATATTTTTATACATTTTTCAAATATCTCATCAATGTTCTTACAGTAGTCTTTTCTTTCTTTTATAAGGTCTGACATTTGTCGGCGTACCGACGGCATTATCGGGTAAATACTGAGTCTAAGACTCTTATTCTGTACTTCAACATCTATAAATATCAGACATTTTATTTTTAATCATTTACGGAATTTTCCAGAAATTAAAAATTAAAAATAATTCAAATCTATCTCTAAAAGGATCTATAGTGACATAACTGTCATTATGTTTGTTCTTCATCAAATCATGAACTTCATAACCGGTTCTCAAGTCAGCTAGTTTGACTGGATATAACTTTCAAACATCGGAATCATAATTAAATGATTTAAACATTAACAATTCCATTATCATTAATAATTAATTTATATTAAACTATTAATGAAACCATTGCCAAAATATAAAAGTTATTTATAATAACTCAAACTATTTTTAAAAACATTTATATTACCCTTAAATAATTTTTAAAACAATTAAAATCATTTTTAAATAATTACCATTAATATTTAAATATTAATATACTATTTATCCAAATATTAAAAGTCATTAATTATAACTTAAAATATTTTTAAATCCTTAATATCCTCTTTAAATGATTTTTAAATAAATAAAACCATTTTAAAACTATTTATTTAATAATAATTATTAAATAAACTAAATATCACAAATCATTAACTAAATATCATTAATATATAATTATTAATGAAATTATCTTTTAAATATTAAAAGTTATATTTTATAACTCAAAATATTTTTAAATACTTTATTTTCATTTAAAATGATTTTTATAATATTAAAATTATTTTTAAACTAAATTATTTAATATAATCATTAAATAATTTTAATATCATTAATAATAATTAATTAATGAAATTCATCACAAAATTTTAAAAGTCATCACAAATAACTCATTTACATAATCAATTCCAAGCCAAAATAAACATAGTAAACTAACTAGTTTATTAACAAACTAACTAAACTTCAAAAATTCAAACTTTAACTAACAATTAAATACATTACAAAATTTAAATAAGAAACATACCCGGAAATACGAATTCCATAAACTGAATACGCACTTCCACGCCAAAATTTAACTAAGGAGATCTTTATAAAAAGTCCTCTCCCAACAAAGCCTTTCTCAAAAATTGGAGGCCTTATTGTTGGTGAATGAAACAAAGGTCAAGCCCTTCTATTTATAGGTTTAGAAAATGGTGAAGTTCTCAATTTAGTCGATGTGTGACTTGGTTTATACTAATTTTTCAATAGCTCACTTTGTGATTTTCTAACGCATTGCTCATAACTCTGATTAATCTTATTTTAGAATATGTTATACATGGTATGTAAGACCATTTTTAAAAAAATATGGATTACCCAATTCGATTTCATTAGGTAGCCCAAACAGTGCGTCAAAAGTAGACGTTCATAACAATTTTTAATTTCGTTTCAGCTTTACCCTCTCTCGCTAAAACAGTCATAACTTTTTCGTTTCAAAATATTTTTGAGCGATTCTTGAGTCCACCCGAAGCTAACTTCTGGGGCTACAACTTTTATTCTTTGACCATTTCCAAATTCCGAACACATCAGCCCAGAAATTCTGTTCAAGTGGACTGCACCGCACTTGTTGGACTGTTTTGACACTACTACTTTGAAATGTCATAACTCTCTCCTCCGATATCGAATTTAGTCCGTTTCGGAGTCTATGGAAAGCTTATTCAGTGTACTACAACATACCAAAAGTCCAGAAGGTTTTGGAAACATTAAAGGATCGAAATAGTGTCCCGAATAGCACATCTCGCTGCTGACTTTCAGTTTTGATAAATTTGACACATTTCCTTCCAATCACCGTAATTTCCTCATCCGAGGTCGGAATGAGGTCATTCCAAAGCCTATGGCATCCTAACTCAGTGCACTACAACATATCAAAAGCCCAGACCTTTTAAAGCACAAAAAGTGGACGAGAATGCCCCCATTACAGACTGCCCAAAAACAGTTTATCATGATCGGTCAACCATGTTTGACCATCTATAACCTCTAATCTATACATGATATGGACTTGATTCTTTTTGCAGATTAAAGACCATATAACAAGCTACACATAACAACTTAAAAACAACAAAAATCATGATCGACCAAAGATCTATAAGCTCTGACATTTGACGAAAAAAATCACATAAATGAAATTTTCCAAATTTCTTAAATCTTCAAATTCGTGTACTTTGATGTTACGGGTCTTTGATTTATCAACACATATCATCAATTAACATCATATTACACAACTTTAAACAATCAACTACATCAAATAACATCGAATCAAAGGATTTCTAAGTTTAGTGTTCTTATACCTTTTTTTGCCAAAAAGGGTATTTTGGTCATTTCACATAATTTCAAGGGCAATCTTGTACAAGGCAATTAAATGTAATATTTAATCACTAGATTTAATTCATACAATTTACCAATTAACTTCTATCCTTTGGTAAATTAAAACACTTATACAATAACATCGAAATTAAACCCGATAATTAAAATTAGGGTTCTATAATTATCTGTGTATGTTACTAACACAGTCGTTATGGTTTCTAACTTCAACCGGTTAGAGTTATAATAATTAGGGTTTGTCCTAATTAGTGACGTACAACAGTAATTAGGGTTTTCTTCTAATTACCGATATTCTTATACACAGTAACTTCATATACACAGTCACTACTCAGTCATATCTCATAACTGAGTTTAATAATTAGGGTTTCACAGCATGGTAATATGCTATGACCTAATTGACCGTCATTGCTCAATATTATCTGTCCGCGCATACACAGTACGTAATTATGGTACTGTAAAATCATAATATAATATTATTATTCTCATCTCTTGATCACAATCCTAATCCAGGGTTTGGATCTCATATCTGACTTATTCTTCGTATACAACATCAATAATCAAGTTAAAATAATTAACTTAAATATTCTGAACAATTCATATAATAAAATATTTATTATATAAATCTAATTATCATTTCATATATTATTTCCAATCATGTTTTCATGGAAAGTAATTAATAAAAACATTTCTGCTTATAGAAATTAATTACCATAAAAATATAATTTGTAGTAATTAATAATTCCAAAATTATTTCTAATTTTTCAAGTAATAAACATATTTGTATCTATCGTTCACATTACTAGACATTTATTCTCGTCATTAAATAAATAATAAAAAAATATACGCAAAATTTCTTATTTATTTTATATAGGAAATCTCGGGTTATTACATTCACCCTTCCTTATAAGGATTCCTTCCCCGGAATCACCACCTTAAAAACTCATATGTAGAAGGGTACATAACATATAATCATTGTACGTAGATCTCAATCATACTTGATCGAACTGATCTTTAATTATTCTTCGTAACACTCTGATTAGGCAGAAATTTGATTTCTAAAAGAACTCAAAATAAAATCATCTACTATATATATATATATATATATATATATATATATATATATATATATATATATGTAGGAAAACATATAAGATATATAAGTGATTCACATAGCACCTGGAGTTCTGTTTCCAGCTGCCACCGTATCCTGGACCGTCATGTTATAGACCCTCGGAGTTGCTTTCGTTGGGGTACTGGTTGAGTTTGGTCCTGTTATTGCTAAAGTCCCACTGCTTCTCCCTGTGGTTACGTTTCCTGCCTCCATTCCCCTCTTTGGACAGTTCCTCACCTGATGCTCAGTCGATCCGCATATGAAGCATCCACTGATCTTCCTTGAGTTGGGGCAGTTGGGAGAGATATGACCCTCTTGCCCACACTTATAGCACACAAACTTACCCTTTAGACACTCGCCAGAGTGATTCTTTCCGCAGTTCTTGCACTGCACTACCTGCTTCTTTGTAACTTCCTGTTTCACTTGAACATTCCCTGAAAAATTCCTTATTCTCTTCTCACCCCAATTCCCACTACTACTTTCTATCTTCACTGCTCCTCCTGACTTGCTCTTGTTCTTTTTCTCCTTGTTGTAGAGGCTCATGGCCTCACTTCCCTGTTCAGCTATGATAGCCTTTTCCATGAGTGCTGCAAAAGTATTTATTTGCAGTACTGCCACCTTATTGTAGAGGCAGGGTTTTAAGCCCAGCTCAAACCTCCTTGCCTTTCTAGCTTCTGTACTCACTTGATGTGGAGCAAACCTAGCCAATTCATTAAACTTTGCGGCATACTCCGAAACAGTCATGTTCTCCTGTCTTAACTCCAGGAATTTTACCTCCATTCTAGACTGCATACTAACAGAGAGATAGTTTTCGAAAAATAATTCCTTAAACCTATCCCAAGTAATTTCTTCTTCTCCTGCCCGAGTCTTATTTGCCTCCCACCAAAAGTTAGCTTCCCCTTTCAACATATAAGTGGCAAAAGCGGTCTTTTGCCCCTCATCTACTCTAGCAATTATGAACGCCTTTTCTATTTCGTTCACCTATGTCTGGGCTTCTGTAGGGTCAGCTGATCCTCTGAACTCTGGTGGTCCTACGGCTTTGAAGTCTTTGAAACTTGCCAAGTGATTGCCTGGCTGGTTCCCTGCAGCTGGTACTCCCTGCTGCATAGCCTGAGCTACCATGTTTGCAAAGTTTTGCATCAGTTCTGGCTGTCGTTCTCCAGCATTAGTAGATTCTTCTACCCTTTGGTTTCGAGTTCGACGGATTGGCGGCATTATCTAGTTAAATAAAACCATAAATTATACTCTTACATTTTAAACCTTATTGCATAAGATTAATGTATTAAATTCGTTTCATTTCTCAAACTTAGATTCATATTCAATTATAGAATATTTACATAGCACATACTGTTTTTAATCAACAGCTATCCCTTTGTGACTACGAAAGTCGGGATTTAAAATCTTGACCAACATAAAAGTTGAAAATAGTTCATTACTTATCACACATATTACATAAACACAACATAACCCATACCACTTATTTACCAAGCATTTTTCTCGGACATTCATTCGCTCGATGTCCTTCCATACCACAATTAAAGCATCCACCTTTCTTATAGTCGGGGCAACGAGGAGAGGTATATCCCTCACGGCCGCAAATATAACATATCTTCTTCCCTTTCTTCTTATCAGGTTTTCCTAAGTTAGGATCTTCTACCTTTCTTTTTCCTTTACCTCTCGGAGCTGAACACGATGTGTTGCTTGAGGCTCCCATCTGGTCAATTTGGATTTTGAGCTTATCTTGCTCTTCCATTGTTTCCAGTAATGCTTGACGCAGTTGAATATTAAGCAACGTCTCTATCTCCCACAGCCTTTCCAGCGTAAAAACCTTATTTTCCAGATCCTGCACCTCCGTTGATGCTTGAGCAGCTTCAACTTTAGTGTCTGAATCACTATCTGTTAAATCCACCATTTCCGGGTCTGATGCTACGTTTTCTACGATAGCCACCTCGTCCGATTTGGGTTCCTGGTGAGCTTCTATTTCAGCTGTTGGCTTCGATATTAGCTCGGGGGTATGGATCTGATCCTTATTATTCCACATATCTTTCTCACCAGACATCTACATACATAAGTTACCCTGATTAGCATATAGTATATATACACAACAATCAAGAGTTCTATATACGTTGTCTCTTATTTTGTTTGACGATGAATTTATTCAATCCATCTCTATAAACACATCAACGCCTATCTTCCTCTGCCGAAAGGCAGCTTCATCCACTCTGCATTGAATCGCATGAAGGCGAATTCTAAAGCTTGCTCCAAGGTATATATCCTCGCATCTTTGGCTTCTATCTCAACTTTCAACTGTCCTATCTGTATCTCTCTCTGCTCCAACCTCCCTCGTAACTCGGCTAACTCCATCTGTGTTCGGTGAACAGCGTCCTTGTACTGCTGTTCCGAAATTTGGAGAGTACAATTCTGTGCCTCTGCCTGCTCAGTTCTAACCTTTAAGTCGTCGTTCCTAACTAACAAATCTCTTATCATCTCACTGTCTATGTACTCCTCGCTAGAGTCCATCGTCTCTTGGGTCAAGGAATTACTATCTTAACTTTCGTCATTCATCCTATGACCACAATAAACGAGACAACATTAGTACCGAAATAAAATATATTCATCGATAAAATGAAGGAATATTTTATTTAGTACAACTAAAACTTGATGGATCTCTTCAACTCATAATATCCTATAATTCTTCACCAGAGTGCTTCGTCTCCTGGTTCACTGAATGTCTATCTTAACTTTCGTTCTCCATTCTAATAAGGTTATAACCTAGGTTTCGCATTCCTAACGTTTATAACCTACAGCTCTGATACCAACCTGTGGCGACCCCAAATCCGGATACTTGCAACCCGAACTCGGTTCTCCACGATACCATTTCTTTAAGCTGAATAATACTAAATGATAATATAATTCGAACTTAATGTACATACATCAAAGTTTACTTCCCCAGGTACGTGACCTTCAAATACATTTCTTACAATACATGAATAGAAACCAATACAACTATAACCATTAACTCATAATAAAACTTATTCAAACAGCTTTACTTTCCCCTTGTTTGTGCCTGAGCCTTCAGGTTGCTCATACATAACTGAAAATGTTTAATTTAAGCAAGGGTGAGCATTTGAGTGCCCAGCAAGTAATAACAATTATATATATAAGCTGAAAGAATATAAGTATTCTCTTTACATAACACTTCTACAACGAATCAAAAGTTGTGAAGTAATCTGTACTGATAAAAAATTCACATAACAACTCTCTTTCAAATTCTTGAAATTAGGCTCTGGCTCTACCCATGAATAGGGTTTAAGAAACATACCATGAACATTGTTTTTCATTTTCGAAAAGGTTTAGCAGAAATTCATCCGTAAACCGCTCTGTCTTATGGGCACGGAGGGTGATCAGCCCCGTTGTACCCTGTATTGATCAATACTACATAACTTGAACGAAATTCATCGCTCACTCTGTTCGCCTTGGGCCCAAAAATTTTCCCATATAGGGATGTTCATACATGGCTGGTTCCAAACCCGAAGGTTTTTAATCTTGCTCAACAATAATATGTAATTCAACATATATGTGTATGGGTAATTGACAAAGGTGTATCAACATGTGAATAAATGCCATGATTATCCAAGTGGGGACACTTGTATAACCATTTAGAAATCAATGAACAGAATATATATCTGAGCTAACATGTTGATAATCAAAGCGTACATAATCTGTACAGGAATAGAAAAGAATTCTGAAACTCTCTTACTCATGTCCATTGCATAAAGGAAATGCAAAGGTAAGATACTTGCTTGATTTGCTGATTACAAATCTCAATTTAGATTCTATCTCTTTATCACAACCTATCAATAAACAGATCATTTGTTCGATTAGAGCAATATATCATAACACATAGTACTGTCTATTACAGTCAGCACATAGTCTAATCATGTCATCACATAGTCGTAGTGATCATACTTTTAGTTCATATTCTATACTTGAAATATTTTTATACATTTTTCAAATATCTCATCAATGTTCTTACAGTAGTCTTTTCTTTCTTTTATAAGGTCTGACATTTGTCGGCGTACCGACGGCATTATCGGGTAAATACTGAGTCTAAGACTCTTATTCTGTACTTCAACATCTATAAATATTAGACATTTTATTTTTAATCATTTACGGAATTTTCCAGAAATTAAAAAATTAAAAATAATTCAAATCTATCTCTAAAAGGATCTATAGTGACATAACTGTCATTATGTTTGTTCTTCATCAAATCATGAACTTCATAACCGGTTCTCAAGTCAGCTAGTTTGACTGGATATAACTTTCAAACATCGGAATCATAATTAAATGATTTAAACATTAACAATTCCATTATCATTAATAATTAATTTATATTAAACTATTAATGAAACCATTGCCAAAATATAAAAGTTATTTATAATAACTCAAACTATTTTTAAAAACATTTATATTACCCTTAAATAATTTTTAAAACAATTAAAATCATTTTTAAATAATTACCATTAATATTTAAATATTAATATACTATTTATCCAAATATTAAAAGTCATTAATTATAACTTAAAATATTTTTAAATCCTTAATATCCTCTTTAAATGATTTTTAAATAAATAAAACCATTTTAAAACTATTTATTTAATAATAATTATTAAATAAACTAAATATCACAAATCATTAACTAAATATCATTAATATATAATTATTAATGAAATTATCTTTTAAATATTAAAAGTTATATTTTATAACTCAAAATATTTTTAAATACTTTATTTTCATTTAAAATGATTTTTATAATATTAAAATCATTTTTAAACTAAATTATTTAATATAATCATTAAATAATTTTAATATCATTAATAATAATTAATTAATGAAATTCATCACAAAATTTTAAAAGTCATCACAAATAACTCATTTACATAATCAATTCCAAGCCAAAATAAACATAGTAAACTAACTAGTTTATTAACAAACTAACTAAACTTCAAAAATTCAAACTTTAACTAACAATTAAATACATTACAAAATTTAAATAAGAAACATACCCGGAAATACGAATTCCATAAACTGAATACGCACTTCCACGCCAAAATTTAACTAAGGAGATCTTTATAAAAAGTCCTCCCCCAACAAAGCCTTTTTCAAAAATTGGAGGCCTTATTGTTGGTGAATGAAACAAAGGTCAAGCCCTTCTATTTATAGGTTTAGAAAATGGTGAAGTTCTCAATTTAGTCGATGTGGGACTTGGTTTATACTAATTTTTCAATAGCTCACTTTGCGATTTTCTAACGCATTGCTCATAACTCTGATTAATCTTATTTTAGGATATGTTATACATGGTATGTAAGACCATTTTTAAAAAATATGAATTACCCAATTCGATTTCATTAGGTAGCCCAAACAATGCGTCAAAAGTAGACGTTCATAACAGTTTTTAATTTCATTTCAGCTTTACCCTCTCTCGCTAAAACAGTCTTAACTTTTTTCGTTTCAAAACATTTTTGAGCGATTCTTGAGCCCACGCAAAGCTAACTTCTGGGGCTACAACTTTTATTCTTTGACCATTTCCAAATTCAGAACACATCAGCCCAGAAATTCCGTTCAAGTGGACTGCACCGCACTTGTTGGACTATTTTGACACTACTACTTTGAAATTTCATAACTCTCTCCTCCGATATCGGATTTAGTCCGTTTCGGAGTCTATGGAAAGCTTATTCAGTGTAATACAACATACCAAAAGTCTAGAAGATTTTGGAAACATTAACAGATCGAAATAGTGTCCCTTATAGCACATCTCGCTGCTGACTTTCAGTTTTGATAAATTTGACACATTTCCTTCCAATCACCGTAATTTCCTCATCCGAGGTCGGAATGAGGTCATTCCAAAGCCTATGGCTTCCTAACTCAGTGCACTACAACATATCAAAAGCCCAGACCTTTTAAAGCACAAAAAGTGGACGAGAATGCCCCCATTACAGACTGCCCAAAAATAATTTATCATGATCGGTCAACCATGTTTGACCATCTATAACTTCTAATTTATACATGATATGGACTTGATTCTTTTTGCAGATTAAAGACCATATAACAAGCTACACATAACAACTTAAAAACAACAAAAATCATGATCGATCAAAGATCTATAAGCTCTGACATTTGACGAAAAAATCACATAAATGAAATTTTCCAAATTTCTTAAATCTTCAAATTCGTGTACTTTGATGTTACGGGTCTTTGATTTATCAACCCATATCATCAATTAACATCATATTACACAACTTTAAACAATCAACTGCATCAAATAACATCGAATCAAAGGATTTTTAGGTTTAGTGTTCTTATAACTTTTTTGCCAAAAAGGGTATTTTGGTCATTTCACATAATTTCAAGGGCAATCTTGTACAAGGCAATTAAATGTAATATTTAATCACTAGATTTAATTCATACAATTTACCAATTAACTTCTATCCTTTGGTAAATTAAAACACTTATACAATAACATCGAAATTAAACCCGATAATTAAAATTAGGGTTCTATAATTATCTGTGTATGTTACTAACACAGTCGTTATGATTTCTAACTTCAACCGGTTAGAGTTATAATAATTAGGGTTTGTCCTAATTAGTGACGTACAACAATAATTAGGGTTTTCTTCTAATTACCGATATTCTTATACACAGTAACTTCATATACACAGTCACTACTCAGTCATATCTCATAACTGAGTTTAATAATTAGATTTTCACAGCATGGTAATATGCTATGACCTAATTGACCGTCATTGCTCAATATTATCTGTCCGCACATACACAGTACATAATTATGGTACTGTAAAATTATAATATAATATTATTATTCTCATCTCTTGATCACAATCCTAATCCAGGGTTTGGATCTCATATCTGACCTATTCTTCGTACACAACATCAATAATCAAGTTAAAATAATTAACTTAAATATTCTGAACAATTCATATAATAAAATATTTATTATATAAATCTAATTATCATTTCATATATTATTTCTAATCATGTTTTCATGGAAAGTAATTATTAAAAACATTTCTGCTTATAGAAATTAATTACCATAAAAATATAATTTGTAGTAATTAATAATTCCAAAATTATTTCTAATTTTTCAAGTAATAAACATATTTATATCTATCGTTCACATTACTAGATATTTATTCTCGTCATTAAATAAATAAAAAAAAATTATACGCAAAATTTCTTATTTATTTTATATAGGAAATCTCGGGTTATTACAGAAATCGTAGAGTGTCAAGATATGATCCCGAAGTCGTAGTGTCTGCACAGCCAAGGCTGAATCATAGAGTGCAGAACTACGACCTCAACAGATGTGCTCACAATGCCAAGGCAGAATCGTAGACCAAATACGATTCTCAACTAATGAGCACTCCCATAATATCCAAAGGAATAAAGCCTCTAGTTGGCACTGCAAAGATACATCCCACCTGAACCAGAGTGCACTTGACGAGTGGCATACAAGCTAAACAGAAGATCTAAGCACCAACCCAATCAGCATTAAGATTGAGTTGTGAAGCCATTCGAGTTGAAATCTTCCATAAGGAGATCAGAAGAAGACTTCAATAACTGACTAAGGAAAGTCAGCAAGTGCAGTAGCTGTCAAGTGAACAGAAGACAACGATCTTAGAAGCAACTGAGATCATAGTGTTTGCCAAACAAAGAAAGAACTGATGGAAAGTGAACCGAGATATTGGTCAGCCCTTGAAGAACAAAGCTAAAGTGATTAAGCGTAGGGTCAGTCCATTGATGATAAGTGAACGGGAGATCACAAGGAGAAACCGAGCTGGACGTGCCACAAAGCTGAAGTGTCTTACTATTCAGAGGGGACCAGAGCAAGGAGTTAAGCCATCAGTTTCTAAGAACAGTCGAAGCAAACAGAAGTGTTGAAGCACTGCACAATAGAAGGAAGAGATGTTCTACATTAGAGATCCAATAAACACTCTTCAAGATCGTAGTGTTAACTCTATCGGTCGATGAGAAACACTCAATAAGACACTACGATCAAGTCCTCGAAGACATGCATTAGAATCATAGAGTTTGAATAGTTGAAGACTGAAGCATTGGAAATGGTTCAATCTAAAGGGTAATATTCGAACAAGTGCTTATTGAAAGCATCGATGCAAAAGGACAACCTCTGATCGAGAAATCAGAAGGAGAAAATAAAGTCTTCGACCTACCCAAGACATTAAAGAGACAACTCTGATGGGGTAGGTGAAACAGTAGACTGCAATGTCAGATAAAGTATGACATGTCTCATCAGCAGTCTACCTCTGTCAACTCGAGATCTGTGAAGATATTTGAATAGCCTTCAACGACTACTTTCCAACGGAAGGATTAGGAATGAGTATAAATCAGGAAGAGCTTCAAAGATCGAGGGTTGCTGGAGTTGCTGAGTTTAAAGTAACGGTGGATTGTTCTAAACTATGTGAAATAGTGAGTCTGAAGGCTCACTCTACGATCCAAAAAGAACACTCATATACATGCAAAAAAAGAAGTAGAAGTGAGAGTTCCACTATAAGAAGAGTGTTCTGAACTATCGAGAGAAAGAATAGCATCATGTCATCTTGGTGTCCATCATAGGAAGTCTCTAAGCACCATAGAGAAGAGCTAACAGTCATCTTAGCAAGTCCATCATGAGAAGACATCAAGTATCAAGATAGGAGATCACGAACGTCATCATGGTGGCAAGCATGAGAAAGTTTCTATGTACTTAGCAGAAGAACTTACAGTCATCTTAGAAACCCATCATGCGCAGCCATCGTGTATCAAGAGGAATGATCTTCAATGCAGTCATCAAGGGGTCATCCAAAGTGATTGAGTAACTGAAGAAGCTGAGCATCATGCAACACTCAACTGCACTTCAAGGATGATCACGCCAAGCTGCTAAGTACAGAAGATGTTCAGAGCATGAAGACATCTTAGCAGCTCAGCACCAACTCCAACGAATAAACAACTCAACAGAAGCCACGGCCTGAGGGGTCCTTGTCCGAAGGGACTAAATGAAGCCAGGGCCTAAGGGGTCCTTGTACGGAGGGACTAAATGAAGTTCTAAGCCTGCTGGGCTTGAAGAGTTCCTAGGGAACTAGAGGAGAACCAAGGCTCCTGGTCTTAAAGATTTCTTAGTGAACTGAAGTCCCAAGGCTGCTGACCTTGAAGGAATCTTAGTGATTCAGGGTGCTGCCCTTCTTTAGTGGAAATCCTGCTAGTTGAAAGCAGAAGAGTAGATTAGGAGCTTGAGTCTCTGAACCACTTAAAACCCCTTTTGTCTTTTACATTATGTCATTTACATTATCTACTATAACTGCTATAACTGCTATGTATATTTTAACTGCTTACAACCAAACTAACTCTACGAACAATGTATGTTTGATTATGAATATATCAATGAAGGGGATCTTTTACTTATTTTGCTGTGCTTGAAAAGATTCGTATGTTTGTCATCTGCTAATGTAATAGCAATACAAAATAAAAGAGAAAAGTATTTGAAATAAAAAGGATCTATTCAACCCCACTTCTAGATCTATTGTGCTTATTGGGAACTAACAGGTTCTACTCGTATGCTTGATATCATCACATTGGTACTTGGAACCTTTACCTCTATCTCCATCCTTTGTAAGTCATTCAAAATGGGCCTTTGTGTTAACAACATTGCACTCGTACCTGCATATGATCATTTACTCAATACGTCAGCTACTACGTTTGCTTTTCTAGGATGATATTGGATGGTATGAACATAATCTTTCAACAGCTCGAGCCATCATCATTGCCGCATGTTGAGTTCCTTTTGGGTGAAGAAATATTTGAGGCTTTTATGATCTGTATAAATCTCCACTTTCTCCCCATACAGGTAGTGTCTCCAGATCTTCAACGTGAAAACGACTACTGCTAACTCCAAATCATGAGTAGGATAATTCCTCTCATATTCTTTGAGTTGTCGTGAGGCATAGGCTATGACTTTTCCATGTTGCATGAGAACACATCCTAACCCTTTACCTAAAGAATCGTTGTAGATAACAAATCCATCAGAACCAGATGGTATTGTTAGAATAGGTACCGAAATGAGTCTCCTCTTGAGTTCTTGAAAACTCTCCTCACAATCCTCGCTCTAACTGAATTTTGTATCTTTCCGAGTCAGTTGAGTTAACAAAGTAGCGATTTTAGAAAATCCATCCACGAATCTCCGATAATAACCAGCTAAGCCCAGAAAGCTACGTACTTCGATCAACGACTTTGGTTGATCTCAACTTTGTATTGTTTCAATCTTCGTCGGGTCGACAGATACTCCATGTTTTGACACCACGTACCCAAGGAATGCTACTTCCTCAAGCCAGAACTCGCATTTCTTCAGCTTGGCATATAGCTTATTATAGCGAAGCCTTTGCAGTACCAGCTTCAAATGGTGCTCATGATCTTCACGACTTTTTGAATAGATGAGGATGTCATCAATAAAGACAACAACGAACTGATCCAAATATTCTTTACACACACGGTTCATCATATCCATAAAAGCAACAAGAGCATTATTCAATCCAAAAGACATGACTAAGAATTCATAATGCCCGTACCGAGTTCTGAAGGAAATTTTTGGAATATCCTCAGTTTTAATCTTCATCTGATGATATCCAGAACGAAGATCGATCTTTGAAAAGAATTGTGCTCCTTGCAACTGGTCAAACAAGTCATCTATGCGAGGTAGTGGATACCAATTCTTGATGGTGACATAGTTCAATTCCCGATAGTCAATACAATGTCGCATACTCCCGTTTTTCTTCTTTACAAATAACACATGAGCACCCCAAGAAGATGTACTAGGACGAATGAAATCGATGTCCAACAACTCCTGAAGTTGGACTTTTAACTCCTGAAGTTCAATAGGAGTCATTCGATATGGGGTTTTAGAAATGGGCTTTGTACCAAGTTCAAGGTCAATAAAGAATTCAACTTCACATTATGAGACCCCAGATTTTATAAATAAATATTTAATTTTCTAGAAATAATTTTTTGAATATTATGGTGTGGATTTGATATAATGTTATAGTTGTGGGTAGTATTTATAAATTTTGCAAAGTATGTACGTTGTCATATTATATTCGATTGGTCGGGGAATATTTGGTTTATCAGGGAATATTCGTACAACGGCACAATCATTGGTGGACCCCGCAACAGAATTATTGTCGGATTGAGAAAATGACAAAAATATTTCTATGAAAATAACGGCGGAAGTTTTACCGTTAAAACTGTTGAACTAATCAGTAGTAAAAGCTTAGGGATATGATCTCTGGCTAAGATGTGAGAATAGAACTAGGAGGGGAGAGACGGGGAATTCCTTCGCTAGTATGACCTACCTAAGTTTATTTGGTATTTAATTGGTCAGTCAGAATATAGGGATAATATGTTACATGTCAATTAACCTTTGTTTTGTGGCAGTATCTGAAAATGACAGTCGAGAATGTTGAGAATAGTAATGGAGCACAGGAGACCGTTGATTCTCTACAGATCAATAATCAGGACAATGTGCAATAGGATGGCGATAATCCTCCTGTAAACACCAACACTGATCAATTGATGAACGACGGTACGTTTAGGAGCTTTTTAGAATTCATACAACATCAGGCGAAGGCGGATCCTGTTCATAATGCAGGAGGAAACAATGGCAACCCACGGTTGGTCATCGCTAAGCAATTCAAGGAGCTGGGACCACCGGAGTTTTTGGGAAAGCCAGAACCACTTAAGGTAGAGACGTGGTTAAAGCATATCACCAAGATATTTGATGTCTTGGGATGCTCCGAGGAGCAAAAGGTTACCTTTGCCACCTTTATGTTGCGTGAAGAGGCAGATCATTGGTGGGAATCTGTAAAACGTACCCAGCCTAACTCACTCAAGATGTCTTGGGAAAAGTCCCAAGAGCTGTTCAATGACAAGTACTTTCCCGAAAGCATTCGTCACATAAAGGAGGTGGAATTTATAAAGTTGGAGCAAAACAACATGACTGTGTCGTAGTACGAAGCCAAGTTTACCGAGTTGTCCCGATTTGCATCACATTTGGTTGATAATGAGGATAGAATGACGTGAATGTTTCTAAGAGGTTTGAAACCTGAGATAGGCCAATATCTTATCTCTCATAAACTGTGTTTGTATTCAGATGTTATTAATAGGGCTCAGTTATTGGAGCGCGATAATGAGTCAACCCAACCAAAAGAGAGCAGCCGGTAAAATGATAATACCGGTGATAACAGTCATCAAAGTGGTGACAATAAGCATGGAAGGAATCAACATTCCAGAAATGGTAACCACTTCGGTGGTAATCATGGTCAAAACAATAAGAATGGACATTTCAAGAAGAGAAGGTTCAACAATGACGTGAAGACGTCGGCACCAGCACCCGTTTCAAAGGAAGAAGAACGACCACCAGTCGTATATTTCAAATACGGACAGGAGGGACACATCCGTCCAAACTGTACGTAGCAATCCAAAACGTGTTTTAATTTCTGAAGAGAAGATCACCTAGCTCAATTTTATCGTATGGTGAAGTCAAGTCCAGCTGGGATAGTGATGCCAAAGGATGTCCCAGATAAGCTAAAGCCGATAGTTTAAGAGAGAGCTTTTTTTCGTGACAAGGAACCTGAATAAAATTATCACGGGTATGTTAGTCATAAACTCTTGCGAAGTCTATACTGTGTTAGATACCGGTTCTACTCACTCTTTTATTTCACCTAGTTGTGTTCAATGTTCGAATTTAACTCTGGAGAAGTTAGATTTTGATTTATCTATTGAAACCCAGTTGGGAGAAACCTTCATTACATCCACTATTTATAAATCTTGTTTAATTCAAATTGACACTTTCACGTTACCTATCAATCTTATCTCTTTGAAAATACTTGCCTTTGATGCGATTTTAGGAATCGATTGGTTAACTACCCATCATGCTTTTCGTAAGGTTGTTAGCTTTCATATTCCTAACCAACCTGTTATGTGAATTCAAGTAACCAAACCACTAAAGTCCATCATTGTCATATCAAGCCATAAGTAAAGAGCCCCGGTCCTTTCATTGTTGACTTCTTTGTGTGGAATGCACCGAAGCCAGACTTTCTGTAGGCGACGTTGTGAATGACGATGGCAAGTGTATAGGTATCAATGTGACGTACTATCCAAGTCTTGGATGAGGGTCACAGTTTTGAATGATATTTCTATTGTTTATAAATTTCCTGACGTATTCTTGAAGACTTCTTAGCCTACCCCTAGAGCGTAAAATCAAATTTTTTATTGACCTCGGTACAAAACCCATTTCTTAAACCCTCAAATATTTCTTCAACTAAAATGAACGTAACATGTGCCAAAGACGTTGACTCGAGCTGTTGAAGATTACAATCGTACCATTCAATACCATCTTAGGAAAAGCGAACATGGTAGTTAACGCGTTGAGTAGAAGATCGTAAGCGGTTACAAGTGCGAATATACGAACCCACGTGAAGATAACAAATATACGAGTAGAATTGACTTTAATCGATAAAGTTAAAGCCGCTCAAACTATACACTCAGAGCTGATGATTATAAAGAAGAAGGTTTAAGAAGGCGTTATTCTAGAAGCACGAATCGACGAAGAGAGGAAATCTCAACCCTCGATTTAATTGGCCCATTTAAAATCCTCGATCGAGTAGGACCTGTGGCCTATAGACTCGTTTTACCGCCACGTGTGTCGCGTGTTTATAACGTTTTTAACGTATCGATGTTACGTAAATATGTGGACGACCCAAACCACATTATTGATTTAGAACCGGATGAAATAGCAAAAGATTTAACGTATGAGGAGATACGTGTTAAAATCTTGGATAAGAAGAATCACATTCGACACTCAAAGGTTATACCTCAAGAGTTAGAATTTGAAAATAAGTCGAGGTATCCTCACCTCTTCAACATACCAGGTACGTACATAAATTTCGAGGGTGAAATTCCATAAGGAGGGGAGATTGTGAGACCCCAAATTTTATAAATAAATATTTAATTTTCTTGAAATAATTTTTTGAATATTATGGTGTGGATTTGATATAATGTTATAGTTGTGGGTAGTATTTATAAATTTTGCAAAATATGCAAGTTATCATATTATATTCGATTGGTCGAGGAATATTTGTTTTATCAGGGAATATTCGTACAACGACACAATCATTGGTGGACCCTGCAACAGAAATATTGTCGAATTGAGAAAACGATAAAAATATTTCTATGAAAATAAAGGCAGAAGTTTTACCATTAAAACTGTTGAACTACTTGGTAGTAAAAGTACAGTAATAAGCGTGGTTACATAGTATCACACGGTATTCATTATTGATGTTTACGTGATAAGTCACTAAGTTTTATTTTATTAGTATTATTAATGTAATAAAACAGAAAAGCTTTTTATATAAAACAGAATACTTTTATAAAGTTATTCGTTTTATTAGTCTATAAATAGAATATATTATATTCTATTATGCATAGTATTTTGTATAGTAAAATCTTTTTATATAAAACAGAATACTTTTATAAAGTTATTTGTTTTATTAAACTATAAATAGAATATATTATATTTTATTATGCATAGTGTTGCATAGTGTTTTGCATAGTAAAATCTTTTTATATAAAACAGAATACTTTTATAAAGTTATTTGTTTTATTAGACCATAAATAGAATATATTATATTTTATTTAAAAGATTTTATTTTAAATCTGGACCGTCCGTTTAAAGTAAATCAATATGGATAGTTCATGAATTAGTTACTATACAGTCCATTCTTCTATAAATAGAAGCTCATTCCTTCATTATTTTTAACGAATTCACTGAAACTCTAGAGAGAAAAACTATAGAGAGAAAGAAGAAAAGTATTCTGCTACTTCACTACTCCTACATCCAGTACTCTTCTTCTTAAGGTAAGGGATATTACTTGTTGTACTCGTAAGGGATATTACTTGTTGTACTCGTAAGGGATATTATTTGTTGTACTCGTTAGTGGTATTCCTTCTTTCTTATTGGTGAAATTATTTTGTTATTCCATTCTTTATTATTATGTTGGAATAACCTGTATACGCGGGATACCCTATACTTGGTAAAATTCTTCTATTATTCCATTATTTATTATTCTATTGGAACATCATATCTATGCATTTACGCATGACTTGGTTCTGTTATTTATTATTCTGTTGGAATAACCTGTCTGTGCGGTCTATCACATGCCTGGTGATTTCTTTTGTTATTCCATTCTTTATAGTACTCAGTTGGTTAAAATTTTGACTTCTATACTCCATGAAATTAGTGGAATATCCTTGATATTTGCGCTTCATCAAGTATCTTTTCATGGAAATATTCTTCTGAGCATTCTTGAATTTTTACTCCACAAAATAGTATCATGTTGACAATTTGAACGTTATTGGTTCCTAGATAAATTAATTCTTGAACTTGTTTTATTGAATTATTATGGCATTGTCATCATCCTCGTATTTATATTATGTTTAAAGTCATCTGTGGCCTGTAGTGCATAGATGGACTTGGTATGATTATGACCAGGGATTATTTGGTATAATCATGACCGTAATGTTACAAATGATGTAAAAAAAAAGTCCTCATTGGCCCATAGTGCATTGATGGACAACTTTTTGGTATGATTATGGCTATGGATTCTCTTCGGCCAAGGGTGCAAAGATGAATTATTTTATGGCATGATTAGGACCGTTGATGAAAACACGATTATCTTTGGCCCGTAGTGCATAGATAATTTGTGGTCGTGATACTAAAGATTATCCTTGGCCTGTAGTGCAGGGTTGATTTGATGATGTGGATTATTTATTAAGCTGAGTCTCAGCGATAAAAGTGATGAAAACCCTTTTAAATCATAGAAGATAGTAGATTTTATTCTCTACTTGACTCTTCTAATGGATTGTTTGTTCCGCTGTAGTTAAACTTGATGTTTGCTATATTGTATCAGTTTAACACCGTTGAAGGCTAACGATAAATTATTTTGCATTATCTTAGTCATAATATTTCTTACTGGGCTAGTTGAGCTCACCCTTTTGCTTTCATTGTTCTCTTCAGGAAATGAGAACGTAGCAAGGACTAGTCGGGGAAAAGAGTGATGGTCCTAGATGGTACATTAGTAGTCCTCACTATTCTATGAAATAGTGTGATAATAAATGTAATGAGAACCCCATTGAGTTTGTGTATTGTCTAGATGACAATATTTGTATTAAAACCCACATCATATGTTTAGTCGTATTTTACACGACTGTTGTATAATTAAGTTATATTTGAATTTTGTACCATGTATTTGGCGACTCAGGATAGGTGATGTATACCTATTTTGGGGGCGTCACACACGTTCTGGGGGTAGACCGAGAAGTTATTCAAAATACGTTAGGAAATTCACTAACAACAGAAATTTTATTCAAATCTGACGTGTTTTTGTTCAAGTCCGTGACATGGGCTAAGAAAGCTTGACATCTGTTTTTTAATAAACGAATAGCTTTATGGCTTGATATGACAATGATTGACTTTAGTAGTTTTGTTATTTGAATTCGCATAACAGGTTCGTTAGGAATATGAAAATTAACAACCTTACGAAAATAATCAATTTTAGCATGATGAGTGGTTAACCAATCAATTCCTAAGATCACATCAAATGCAAGTATTTTCAACGAAATAAGATCGACATGTAATGTTATGGTTCCAACTTGAACCAAGCAAGATTTATAAACAGTAGATGTAATGAAAGTTTCTCCTAACGGAGTCTCAACAAATAAGTCAAGGTCTAATTTCTCCGGAGTCAAGTTCAAACGTTGAGCACAAGCAGGAGAGATAAAAGAATGGGTAGAACCGGTATCTAATAAGGTATAAACTTCGCAAGAGTTTATGATTAGCTTACCCGTGATCACCTCGTTCGGGTTCCTCGCATTTTGGGCAGTCACGAGAAACGCCCTTCCATGAACCACTGATTTTGACTTGTCTGGGACAGCCTTTGGTGTCATCATTACCGCTAGAATTGTCTTTTGCTATAGGGCATATTCCACCCTCAACTGCTTCGTCGTACTCCTATTTCATGATCTGAATCATTAATCTTCGATCCATATCGAATTGGGGTTGACTGCAATGTACAGGGTAATTCAAAACTCAATGTTGGGTTCTCTCAATTGGTGTCCAAAAAGAGAAATAAATATTATCTATTTTAACCTTCTTAGATCGGACATCTCTTTCCATAATATCAACGCGTCGTGCGACTTTTACCCTTGCATCACTCATTCTCACTTGTTCAGTTGTTTCTTCTTTTAGCTCAGATTCTAGATTTATCATCTTATACTCTGCCAAAGAGTGCTTGTGTTCAAGCATCACATATCGGGTAACACAAGCTTGAATTGTTGCATCCTTTTGCTCCACGACCGCGTGTCGTTCTTCAGCCTACTCTTCTAACTCATGAATACAATTTTGTAATTCTACATTTTAATCATAAAATTCTTCTAATAAATTCTCTTCAGGTGTAAGACCCCAACTTTTATGAATAAAGAATAATTTTCTCGAAATATATTTTTGAATATTATGGTGTGGATTTGATATAATGTTATAGTTGTGAGTAATATTTACAAATTTTGCAAAGTAAGCAAGTGGTTATATAATATTCGATTGGTCGGGGAATATTCATTTTAACAGGGAATATTCGTACGACGTCACAATCATTGGTGGACCCCACAACGGAAGTATTGTCGTAGTTAGAAAATGATAGAATAATATTTTTATAAAAATAACGGCGAAAGTGTTACCGTTAAAACTGTTGAACTACCCGGTAGTAAAAGTACAGTAATATGCGTGGTTGCATAGTAGCACACGGTATTGATTATTAATACTTACGTGAGAAGTCACTTAGTTATACTCAATTATTGCTACAGTAATTGTGCTGCATCATATCTCGCATATTATTGATTTAATTATTGTCACTGTATCATCTGCATAATATTTTATATAATATTAAATCAATAATTGAGACGACAAAGTTATTCATATTATTATTTACAATATTGACAATGTCTAGAAGTTCTGTCAAGGAGAGGTTTGGTAACCTAATTGTGCGCCAATAAGGAGAAATCCTTATCGAAAAGCCCCCTCTTTCCTGGGAACGACCTGGTTGTTAAATATTGTAAATTATAATATTAATGATGGATAAGTTCGTATTGATTAAAGATGAAATTGATATTTCCATTGTGTTGGGATTATTAGTATTAGTGAAAATCGACATTTATTTAGAAAATAATTAACGTCGGGATATTGTATTGACCAATCGGGTAATTCACCGGATAAATGAGCAATTAATTGCAATTAATTCACATGTTTATAACTATGTGTTCACATGTGTGTACTATTAATTCACATGATTTACTATTAGGGGAGTTGGTGCAAGATTGATAATACTTGCATGACTAAATTAAAAATGGAGGTATAGATGAAGGTATTATACTGTAATTAGTTTTTTCACATGATTATACTATTAAGTCACATGAATGAACTATTAATTCACATTATTTATTATTAGGGGAGGTGGTGCAAGTTTGATAATACTTGCAGGACTAAATTAAAAATGAAGAAAAAGGGGAATGTATTATACTGTAATATTTTGAGCCCCAAAACGTGCAATTAACGAAACTATATTTTTCTATAAATAGAAGCTAATTCTTCTTTCATTCTCACCAATTCACTTAGTCTCACAAGAGATATTATTATAGAGAGAAATTATAGAGAGAAAGAAGAAGAGAAGTATGCTACCTCACTATTCAAGTATCCAGTTTCTTCTAAGGTAAGGGGTATTATTTCTTTCGTATTCATGAAGAGGGTTATTTTCTTTCAATACTCGTAAGGGTTGTTATTCCATTCTTTATTATTATGTTGCAATAACCTGTCTGTGCGGTCTATCGCATACCTACTGAATTTTTCTGTTATTCCATTCTTTATTATTATGTTGGAATAACATGTCTGTGTGGTCTATCGCATGCCTGGTGAATTCTTCTGTTATTCCATTCTTTATTATTCTGTTGGAATAACTTGTCTATATGGACTACCGTATGCATGGTGAATGATCCTTCGTATTCATTCCTTATTAAAGTGTGAAAATGATCTGTCTACGTGGATTACCGTATGGCGAGCAAAAATCCATTTACAGTTTCATATATTCTATTATACTCAGTTGATTAAAGTTTTGGCTTCTATACTCCATGAAATTAGTAGAATATCTTGGATATTTGCGCTTCATCCAGTATCTTTTCATGGAAATATTCTTCTGAGCATTCTTGAATTTTACTCCACAAAGCAGTATCATGTTGACAATTTGGACGTTATTGATTTCTGGATAAATTAAAATATAAATCTTTAAAATTTATCTTGAACTTGTTTTATTGAATTATTATGTCATTGTCATCATCATCATGCTTATATTGTGATGAAAGTCATCTTTGGCTTACGTGTATAGATGGACTTGGTATGATTATGATCATGGATTATTCAGTATAATCATGACCGTAATGTGACGAATGATGTGGTGAAAGTCCTCATTGGCCTGTAGTTCATTGATGGACAGTTGTTGGTATGATTATGACCAGGGATTATTCGGTATAATCATGATCGTTGATGATTACATGAATATCCTTGGCCATGATGCAGCAATGATTCAATTTTATTTATTAAGCTGAGTCTCAGCGATAAAGTTGATGAAAAACTTTTTAAATCATGGAAGATAGTTGATTTTATGCTCTACTTGACTCTTCTAATGATTGCTTATTCCGCTGCAGTTGTTGATCTAAAACTTGTTGTCTATTATATTCTATCAGTTGTTATACTGTTGAAGGCTAAGGATAATTTATTCTGCATTATCTTAGTCATAATAATTCTTACTGGGCTAGTTGAGCTCACCCTTTCTTTCACTGTTCTCTTCAGGAAATGAGAATATAGCTGGGACGAGTCGGGGAATGGATTGACGGTCCAGATGGTTGTTTTAGTATTCCTCACTATTTTATAAAATAGTATGACAATAAATATAATGAGGACTCCATTGAGTGTGGATATTGTCTAGATGACAATATTCTTATTAAAAACTCTTAGATTATGTTTTGTCGTATTTTACACGACTGTTGTATAATTAAGTTGTATTTGAATTTTATACCATGTATTTGGCGACTCAAGATGGGTGATGTATACCTATTTTGGGGGCGTCACAGCTGGTATCAAAGCTTAGGGATATGATCCCTGGCTGAGATGTGAGACAAGAACTAGGAGTGGAGAGACAGGGAATTCCTTCGCTAGTATGACCTACCAAAGTTTATTTGGTATTTAATTGGTCGGTCAGAGTATAAGGATAATATGTGATATGTTAATTAACCCTTGTTTTATGGCAGTATTTGAAAATGGCATCCGAAAATGTTGAGATAAGCAATGAAGCACATGAGACCGTTGAGTCACCAACGATCAATACCCAAGATAATGTGCAACAGGAAGACAATAATCCTCAAGTAAACAATAACACCAATGAAATAGTGAACGATGGGATGTTCAGAGGCTTTATGCAATACATGCAACATCAGGCGAGAGCAGCTCCTTTTTAAAATGCAGGTAGAAACACTGGCAAGTCTCGGACGATCTCCGCTAAACAGTTCAAGGAGCTGGGGCCACCGGAGTTTATTGGAGAGCCAAAACCACTTAAGGCGGAGACGTGGATAAAGCAGATCACCAAGATATTTGATGTCTTGGGATGTTTCGAGGAACAAAAGGTTCCCTTTTCCACCTTTATGTTGCGAGGAGAGACAGATTACTGGTGGGAATCGGTAAAGCGTACTCAACCTGCCGCACTGAAGATATCTTGGGAGAAATTCCAAGAACTGTTCAACGACAAGTACTTTCCCAAAAGTATTCGTCACATGAAGGAGGTAGAGTTCATCAAGCTGGAGCAGAACAATATGACCATGTCACAGTATGAAGCTAAGTTTGCCGAGATGTCCCAGTTTGCATCCCACTTGGTTGATAATGAGGAGAGAATGACGCGGATGTTTCTAAGAGGTTTGAAACCCAAGATACGTCAATACTTAATTTCTCAAAAATTGCGTCTGTATTCAGAGGTTGTAAATAGGGCTCAGCTATTGGAGCACGATAACGAGTTAACCCAACCAAGAGAGAGCAGCCGACAAAATGATAATACAAGTGGTAGTAGTCGTCAAAGTGGTGACAACAAACGTGGAGGGAATCAACATGCTAGAAATGGTAACCACTTCGGTGGTAATAATGGCCAAGAAAATAGAAGTGGAAATTTCAAGAAGAGGAGATTCAACAATGATGGAAAGACATCATCACCAGTACCTATTGTTAAGGAAGGGGAACGGCAACCAATCGTATGTTACAAATGCGGAGGGGAGGGACATATCAGTCTGAACTGTACGCAGCAATCCAAACCGTGTTATAATTATAGAAGAGAAGGTCACCTTGTCCGATTTTATCGTGCACTGAAGTCAAGTCCAGCTTGGATGGAGGCATCAAAGGCCATCCCAAACAAGAAAAAATCGGTAGTTCAAGGGAGAGCGTTTGTTGTAACCTCCTAAAAAGTGAAAAATCTGAACGAGGTGATCACGGGTAAGCTAATCATAAACTCTAGTGAAGTATATACCTTATTTGATACCGGTTCTACCCGTTCTTTTATTTCTCCTACTTACGCTCAACGTTTAAATTTAACTCCGGAGAAATTAGACTTTGATTTATCTGTTAAAACTCCGTTAGGAGAAACCTTCATCACATCCACTATTTATAAGTCTTGTTTGATTCAAATCGGTAACCGCACGTTACCTGTCGATCTTATCTCCTTCAAAATACTTGCATTTGACGTGATTCTAGGGATTGATTGGTTAACTACTCATCATGCTAAAATTGATTATTTTCGTAAGGTTGTTAGCTTTCATATTCCTAATCAACCTATTATGCGAATTCAAGCGACCAACCCATTAAAATCAATCACGATCATCTCAAGCCATAAAGCTATTCGTTTATTGAAAAACGGATGTCAAGCTTTCTTAGCTCATGTCACAAATTTAAACATAAATACGTCAGATTTAATTGAATGATATTTCTATTGTTAATAAATTTCCTGACGTATTCCCCGAAAACATCCTGGCCTACCCCCAGAGCTTGAAATCGAGTTTGGTATCGACCTTGAACCCAGTACAAAACCCATTTCCAAATCCCCATATCAAATGGCTCCTATTGAACTTCAGGAGTTAAAAACCCAACTACAGGAATTGTTAGACATCGGTTTCATTCGTCCTAGTACGTCTCCTTGGGGTGCTCATGTTTTATTCGTGAAGAAGAAAGATGGAAGTATGCAACTTTGTATTGATTATCGGGAGTTGAATCATTTCACCATCAAAAATAGGTACTCGTTACCTCATATTGATGATCTGTTTGACCAGTTGCAAGGCGCCAAATTCTTTTCAAAGATTGATCTTCGTTCTGGATATCATCAGTTGAAGATTAAAATTAATGACATTCCAAAGACTGTTTTTAGAACTCAGTACGGGCATTATGAATTCTTAGTCATGTCTTTTGGATAGACTAATGCTCATGCTGCCTTCATGGATATGATGAACCAAGTATTCAAGGAATATTTGGATCACTTTGTGGTCGTCTTTATTGATGACATCCTCATATACTCCAAAACCCGTGAAGACCATGAGCAACACTTGAGGCTGATACTCCAAAAGCTTTGTGAAAACAAGCTATATGCCAAGCTGAAGAAATGCGAGTTCAAGCTTGAGGAAGTTGCATTCCTTGGGCACGTGATATCAAATCATTGGATATCTGTTGACCCGACAAAGATTGAATCAATTCAAAGCTGGGAGCAACCTAAGTCAGTGACTGAAGTACATAGTTTTCTTGGCTTAGATGGTTATTATCGGAGATTCGTAGAAGGGTTTTCTCGAATCGCTACTCCATTAACTCAGTTGACTCGAAAAGATATAAAATTCGGTTTAAGTGAGGAGTGTGAGAAGAGTTTTCAAGAACTCAAGAGGAAACTCATTTCAGCACCTGTTCTGACAATACCATCTGGCTCGAAAGGATTTGTCATCTACAGTGATGCTTCAGGCAAAGGGTTAGGATGTGTTCTCATGCAACATGGGAAAGTCATAGCTTATGCCTCACGACAACTCAAAGAATATGAGAGGAATTATCCTACTCATGATCTAGAATTGGCAGCAGTCGTTTTTGCGCTTAAGATTTAGAGGCATTACCTGTATGGAGAGAAGGTGGAGATCTATACGGATCATAAAAGCCTCAACTATTTCTTCACTCAAAAGGAACTCAACATGAGGCAACGACGATGGCTTGAGCTATTGAATGATTATGATCATACCATCTAATACTATCCTGGAAAAGTGAACGTAGTAGCTAATGCATTGAGTAGAAGATCATATGCGGGTACGAGTGCAATATTGTCAACGCAAAGGCCCATTTTGTATGACTTACAAAGGATGGAGATAGAGTGAAAGACTTCAGGGACCCATGTGATGATGGTGAATATACGAGTAGAATCAACTTTTATCGATAAAGTTAAAGTTGCTCAAGTTACAGACCTGGAGCTGATGCGTATGAGGAAGAAAGTGCAAGAAGGTGCTATTTTGGAAGCAAGAATCGATGAAGAAGGAATACTTCAAGTCAACTCCAGACTTTGTTTTCCTAACGATTCTGACTTGAAGTATAAAATCATGATGGAGGCGCACAACACACCATTTGCAATCCATCCTGGGAGTACCAAAATGTATCGTGATCTTAGACATACATTTTGGTGGAGAAATATGAAGAGAGAGATAGCGGGGTTTATCTCAAGGTGTCTAGCTTGTCAACGAGTTAAGGAGGAGCATCAAGTGCCAAAAGGTCCATTGCAACCACTTGAAATTCCAGAATGTAAGTGGGAGCACATTACCATGGATTTCGTTATTGGTCTTCCCAAGGTTTCTCAAGGCATAGATGCAATTTGGGTCATTATTGATAGATTGACCAAGTCTGCTCATTTCTTACCGATACAAGAAACTTATACACTTGAACATCTTGCTCGTATGTACATAAACGAGATTTTAAGATTGCATGGTATACCAGTATCCATAGTTTCTAATCGAGACCCAAGATTCACTTCAAGATTTTGGGTTAGTTTGCAAAAAGCTATGGGCACGGATTTACGATTTAGTTCGGCATATCATCCTCAAATGGACGGGTAGTCGGAAAGGACTATTCAAACTCTTGAAGATTTATTAAGACTCTGTGTCCTTGACTTCAAAGGAAGTTGGGACAAGTTCTTACCATTGGTTGAGTTTTCCTACAACAACAGTTATCAAGTAAGTATTGGCATGACTCCATTTGAGGCGTTGTATGGAAGAAAGTGTCGTTCTCCAGTATACTGGGATGAGGTGGGTGAAGCAACGTTGTTGGGACCGAAGTTAGTACGTATGACTACAGAAAAGATTCAAATGATCCGACAACGTATAAAAACCTCACAAGATCGAAAAAAGAGTTATGTTGATCTTCATCGAAAGGAGATGGAATTCAATATTGGAGATCATGTGTTGTTACGTGTTTCTCCATGGAAAGGAGTTACGAGATTTGGAAAGAGAAGAAAGCTCAATCCTTGATTCATTGGCCCATTTATAATCCTCGATCGAGTTAGAACTGTGGTCTATAGACTTGCCTTACCGTCAAGTATTTCTCGTGTTCATAATGTTTTTCACATATCTTTGTTACGTAAATAAGTGAAAGACCCGAACCACATTATTGAATTAGAAACAGACGAGATAGAGGAAGATTTAACATATAAAGAGTTACATGTTAAAATCTTGGATAAGAAGGATCATATTCTACGCTCCAAGGTTATACCTCAAGTCAAAGTTTTGTGGAGAAACCACGATGTGGAAGAAATGACCTGGGAGTTAGAATCTGAGATGAAGTCAAGATATCCTCACCTCTTCGATATACCAGGTACATACCCTAATTTCGAGGACGAAATTTCATAAGAATGGGAAGTTGTAAGACCCCAACTTTTATAAATAAAGAATAATTTTCTCGAAATATATTTTTGAATATTATGGTGTGGATTTGATATAATGTTATAGTTGTGGGTAATATTTACAAATTTTGTAAAGTAAGTAAGTGGTTATATAATATTCGATTGGTCGGGGAATATTCGTTTTAACAGGGAATATTCGTACGACGGCACAATCATTGGTGGACCCCACAACGGAAGTATTGTCGTAGTTAGAAAACAACAGAATTATCTTTTTATAAAAATAACGGCGAAAGTATTACCGTTAAAACTGTTGAACTACCCGGTAGTAAAAGTACAGTAATACGCGTGGTTGCATAGTAGCACACAGTATTGATTATTGATACTTACGTGAGAAGTCACTTAGTTATACTCAATTATTGCTACAGTAATGTTGTATCATATCTCTCATATTATTGATTCAATTATTGTCACAGTATCATCTGCATAATATTTTATATATTATTAAATCAATAATCGAGATGACAAAGTTATTCATATTATTATTTACAATATTTACAATGTCTAGAAGTTCTGTCAATGAGAGATTTGGTCACCTAATTGCGCGCCAATAAGGAGAAATCCTTATAGGAATGCCCCCTCTTTCCTGAGAACGACCTAGTTGTTAAATATTATGAGTTATATTATTAATGATGAATAAGTTCGTATTGATTAAAGATGAAATTGATATTTTCATTGTGTTGAGATTATTAGTGTTAGTGGACATCGACATTTATTTCGATAATAATTAATGTCGGAGGTTATATTGACCAATCGGGTAATTCACCGGATAAATGAGCAATTAATTACTATTAATTCACATGCTTATAACTATGTGTTCACATGTGTGTACTATTGATTCACATGATTTACTATTAGGGGAGTTGGTGGAATATTGATAATACTTGCATTACTAAATTAAAATTAGAGGTATAGATGAAGGTATTATACTGTAATTAGTTTTTTCACATGATTATACTATTAAGTCACATGAATAAACTATTAATTCACATTATTTACTATTAGGGGAGGTGGTGCAAGTTTAATAATACTTGCAAGACTAAATTAAAAATAAAGAAGAAGAGGAAGGTATTATACTGTAATATTTCGAGGCCCAAAACGTGCAATTAATGAAACTATATTTACCTATAAATAGGAGCTCAGTCTTCTTTCATTCTCACTAATTCACTAAGTCTCACAATAGAAATTATTATAGAGAGAAAGAAGAAGAGAAGTCTGCTACCTCACTATTCCAGTATCCAGTTTCTTCTAAGGTAAGGGGTATTATTTCTTTCGTATTCATGAAGAGAGTTATTTTCTTTTAATACTCGTAAGGGTTGTTATTCCATTATTTATTATTCTATTGGAATAACATGTCTGTGCGGTCTATCGCATACCTGGTGAATTCTTCTGTTATTCCATTCTTTATTATTCTGTTGGAATAACCTGTTTGTGCGGTTTATCGCATGCCTGTTGAATTCTTCTATTATTTAATTCTTTATTATTCTGTTGGAATAACCTGTATGTGCGGTCTATCGCATGCATGGTGAATTCTTCTGTTATTCCATTCTTTATTATTATGTTCGAATAACCTGTCTATGTGGACTACCGCATGCATGGTGAATGATCCTTCGTATTCATTTCTTATTAAAGTGTGAAAATGATATGTCTACGTGGATTACCGCATGGCGGGAAAAAATTAATTTACAGTTTCATATATTCTATTATACTCAGTTGGTTAAAGTTTTGGCTTTTATACTCCACGAAATTAGTAGAATATCATGGATATTTGCGCTTCATCCAGTATCTTTTCATGGAAATATTCTTCTGAGCATTCTTGAATTTTACTCCACAAAGCAGTATCATGTTGACAATTTAAACGTTATTGATTTCTGGATAAATTAAATTATAAATCTTTAAATTTTATCTTGAACTTATTTTATTGAATTATTATGTCATTGTCATCATCCTCGTGATTATATTGTGATGAAAGTCATCTTTGGCTTACGTGCATAGATGGAATTGGTATGATTATGACCAGGGATTATTCGGTATAATCATGACCGTAATGTGACAAATGATGTGGTGAAAGTCCTCATTGGCTTGTAGTTCATTGATGGACAGTTGTTGGTATGATTATGACCAGGGATTATTCGGTATAATCATGATCATTGATGATTACATGAATATCCTTGGTCGTGATGCAGCAATGATTCGATTTTATTTATTAAGCTGAGTCTCAGCGATAAAGTTGATGAAAAACTTTTTAAATCATAGAAGATAGTAGATTTTATGCTCTACTTGACTCTTCTAATGGATTGCTTATTCCGCTGCAGTTGTTGATCTAAAACTTGTTGTCTTTTATATTCTATCAGTTGTTATATTGTTGAAGGCTAAGGATAATTTATTCCGCATTATCTTACTCATAATATTTCTTACTGGACTAGTTGAGCTCACCCTTTCTTTCACTGTTCTCTTCAAGAAATGAGAATATAGCTGGGACGAGTCGGGGAACGGATTGACGGTCCAGATGGTTGTTTTAGTAGTCCTCACTATTCTATAAAATAGTGTAACAATAAATATAATGAGGACTCTGTGATACCCCCAAATTCAGGTACTTTATTCCCACAGGATTCGGCGTTCACTTAATCAAAACATTCATTTCTAACTACCCAATTATAATAAAATTGAATAATCAAAACCTGCCCATACAGGATTAAACTTAAATAAAAATCTACCAGGTTATCTAACCTTTAACAACAATCATTCAAATGCAGAAATTTAAATAAACTTCATTACAATCTTTAAACCAAAGTCTGAAAGTAAACTATCAAAACTATTACAAGTCTTCAGTATTTATTCATCTTTCCTTTTCCCTTACTGGTGCTAGGTACGTCACCCGTTTCAACTTTAGCTGTAAGAAATTTTACAGGCAAGAGTGAGCAAACAAGGCCCACTTGAAATAACAATAAATAAATCTTTAACTTTTACATCAATGGCTCAATAGAACTGAACAATATATTATATTAACTTTCTGAAAATTATAACATTCACTGAGGGTCTAATGACCACGAATCGTGTCCACGGTTATAAGTAATCTTTCAACTTTAACTTTAACATTCATAAGACTATAAGGACTCCACGTACTTAGGGGGATCAACCCTTCGTACAATGTATTGTGCATAACCATTTCAACGCTAAGTGTAAACCTCTATTACAAGAGTTGTTCATCTCAGTATTTAGAATACAAGTCCGCACCAAAGTAATTTTGGTTTGGATACATTACAGGGTAATTTAGAATTCAACGGTAATCAACTAAGGATTAGTTGATTACAAAAGAAATAATTGTATGCTATGGAATAATCATTACTGAATTGATATTTGTAAATTAACATCATGCTTTAGGAATAATCTAATAGCATAAGCATGGAATAATCATAACATTCAAGGTTATTGAGGATTGGGTACTAAACATGCATCATGAATAGTAAATTGAACGACAAAGTTGCTCATCACTAGACTACAATGAGTTGCATGCTAACTAACGAGTTACATATTAAAGAAACTTGTCCAATAATAAAAGGTAAGATGTAGAATACTTGCATCCTCATGAACCAATAGATACAAGAGCTTTATCAATAATAAACAATCTAACTCCACGAAAGTGTAGAGTTAACAACTTGCATAATTGAAATGGAATTAAAAGCAATAATGTGTTCAACGAAATTAAACTTGTACAACTTGAATCAATACCCTATACATATGTCATCATGACATAATTAGTCATTATCAATCATTTTATATCTATATAAACAAAATGTATACATCATGTAGGTTAAATTACCAATTCACAAAATCAAACTATGTTAATACTAATTAACTCTTGATAACATGTTCATTCATAGTTTCATACTACTGAAATCATCATTTATCATTCATATTATTAACACATAACATTTATTTTCAAAATTTGTATACTTAAACAAAACTGTCAGAACCTACTGCTAACTCGCGCTGCGGCGCCACAGTTTACAATGTGGGTCGCGCTGCGGTATGGTGATGGCGTTGCGGCGCGGTGAATACACTACGAAGCCTCGCTGAGGCGTGGTGATGGCGTTGCGGCGCCAGTAACGTACTGCTGGGCGGCGACAAACTTCAGTATTGACTGACAGCTTCGTCAACCGTGCAAGAAAAAGCCAATTTGGCCTACAAGCTCATTTTTAACAGACTAATTCACATGCAATTCATATAATAACTTCATGTAAACATAATTCAAGAACTTCCAACATGTTTCTACCCATACAACAACATAAACAACTTATTTAAAACATCTAATTTCACTATTTTTTGACAAAAACTCTATTTTTGATATTTCAATGAAAACCAACACTGTAAATTTTGTTTTTCAACCAAAACAATTAATTCAAAGCATCTTATCAATAATTATACATACTCTATCAAATTAGACGATCAATTTATCAATTAAACAACTAATTGACTCTCAATTTTTACCTTAAGCTTCACAATATATATTCACAAAAACTCTCTGTAAAAATACTTTTTTCTTCACAACCATATATATAATATAAATTCATGGACTATTCTCAATTATAGCTTAAGAAAATAGTTTAAGAACACTAGATTATCATATAAAAACCTATACATAACAAAATTCCACTTCTACAAAGCTTTCATGGAGAAAATTGGGGGGGGGGGGGAGAATACAACAATAATTTTGAAAAGAACAACCATAATAGAGTTTAGATGATACCTTATTTGAAGAAGATGATGGTCAACCCTTTTTGATTCTCAAGCTTCTTCTTTTCTCCAATTCCCTCTTACTTTTCTTCTTCTCTTCTTCTTCTTCTCTTCTCAGTTTTGTTTTTCTTCCTAACTCTAACTATGTACTAGATATCTAACGTATATAGGATATAATATATATTAAATATATAATATAATACTAACTTAACTGACATCAGTTACAATTTCTTTTGAAATCAAAAGCCATAAGGCTTGTTTGGTTAACTAACTTAAAAATAACTCATTAATCCTTATGCCTTGTTTGGTAAAACCCAATTAGATAAAAGACTTAATAGGCATTAAGCCTTGTTTGGCAAAACTGAATTAAATAATCAATTCAAATATTAATCTATTGAATTACTTTAATACATAAATCATTATCACAAAACTATAATTTCTTTATAATTATAATTTTATTTAATCAACTAACACTTTATTTTAATCACAATTCCAATTAAAATACTATAATTCATTTAATCATTATTAGCTCTCTAACTTAATTATTAAATTAAATTAGTATATAACCTCATAACAATTACTTTTCTTAGCTCCTTAATTATTTACTCCACAAATAATTAACTAAATCACATCAACTCAAATTGCCATATAATTCAATAAATATTTAATATTGCAAATAAATATTTAATATTTAATATTTAATATTTAATTATTTATTCAACAAATAATTAACTAAATCACATCAACTCAAATTAAACAATTATTTATTCAACAATAAACATAATCAATTAAATACTTATATAAATCAATAAATATTTAATATTACACTTTAAAATTCTGGAATGTTACAGACTCCATTGAGTGTGGATATTGTCTAGATGACAATATTCTTATTAAAAACTCTTAGATTATGTTTTGTCGTATTTTACACGACTGTTGTATAATTAAGTTGTATTTGAATTTTGTACCATGTATTTGGCGACTCAAGATGGGTGATGTATACCTATTTTGGGGGCTTCACATCAGGTTCCTCTTCTTCTTCACTCTCAGCTGCTACCTCTGCGACTAGCTCGGGTGCAACTATTAATTCTTCCCTCACCATAAGAATATCTCTAATTCCTTCTTCGCCTGACATCACATTATCCTGGTTGGTGATTAGAGGTGTCTCAACGGTCTAATTCACTCCATTATTAATATTTCCAGCTGCCATTCTTAAATACTGCCACAAAATAAGGGTTAATTAACAAATTAACATATCACATATTAACCATATGCTCTGACTGACCAACCAAATAAGCTTAGGTATGACACACTAGCGAAGGATTACTCGTCTCTCCCCTCATAGTTCTATTCCCCCAATCTCCGCCAGAGACCATAATCCTAAGCTCTGATACCAACTGTGACGCCCCCAAAATAGGTATACATCACTCATTCTGAGTCGCCAAATACATGATACAGAAACAAATACAACCTCAGTAATACAGTTGTCGTCTAAAATACGACAACACATATACTGTGAGTTTGAATACAAATATTGTCTAATATACAGCATACAAACTCAAAAGGAGCCCTCATTACAATTATTGATACACTATTTTACAAAATAGTGAGGACTACTAAAACAACTATCCTGAACCATCACTCCAAACCCCGGCTAGTTCCTGCTATGTTCTCACCTCCTGAGAAGAAAAATGGAACAAAAAGGAAAAGGGTGAGCTCAACTAGCCCAGTAAAGAATATTATGACTAAGATAATATACAAAAATTTATCATTAGTCTTCAACAGGGAAAAATCTGATAGACCATAATAGACAACAAGTTTTAGATCAACAACTGCAGCGGAAACATCAATCCATTAGCAGAGTCAAGTAGAGAAAGAATTCTACTATCTTCTAAGATTTAAAAGTCCATCGTCAATATTTTATCCATGTAACATCAATCAATATATATCTTGAATCAAATATTCATCTTTGCACTACAGGACAAAGATATTCATTTGTATCACCAGTTGGTCATGTTCATCTCAACACCTGTTCATCTTTGCACTACGGGCCAAAGATATTCATTAGGTAATCATTCATTTTTGCACTACAGGCCAAAGATATTCAGTAATATCATCATTTAGGAATGAGAATGATAAAAAATATCTTAAAGAAAATAAATACAGTGAGACAAAAGGACAAATATTAGGTATTCGTATTATAGTTTATCCAAGTTCAATAATAATCCATAATAACCAATTGTGAAGCAGAATTCAAAAATAAAGATTAAAACATGGATACAATCAAAGATAGTAACCATAATAAACATCTTGGACAAAAAGAAGAAAATTTTATTTTTCGATGAATAGTGTCGTATTCGTGAATAGTGATGTATACGTGAATAGTGTCATATACGTGAATAGTAACCCCGACACAAAAAAGGCAGAAATTTCACAAAAAAATCCATACCAATATTTCGGTATAATGATATTAAAAGAATAACATCATTAGAAAGAAAATAACATCTCTTACCTCAAAAGAACAGTACTTTCGGCTGAAATATCAGGTATAAGGCTGAAGGAAACTTGCAATGATGAATAGCAACTCACAAAGTATCTAAATACTCACAAAATACGCTCAATAATATAGAGAAAGAAAGAGAATAAACTTATTTCTGGTGTATTTTCAATTCTAACTAAGCACACTATTTATAGGAAAACGCTTAGAACGCCACAGCAGACTAACCTGCTATCTGATGGCTTTACCTGCTACTATTCAAGCCCGCCCCTTTTGAAAATAAATTCCAGCACATTTCGTTTCTCACCAACCAAAAGTGGGGCCCACCATATTTTTAATAAAAATATTTATTTCTGAAACTTCAACAATTCATAATAAATAGCCATTTTATCATAAAAAAATCTAATATCATGTCTATTCCATAGGAAATTAAATTCTCTACAACTTTGTAAGTTTAAGTTTTTCCAAATTCTAAACAAAAAATGATCAAAATCCACATACGGGCGATTTTCAAAACCTCCATTCTGACAAAATACTGATAAAATACCTCAGCATTAATTCCTTCATTTATATCCACATAAAATATATCCATCATTTATATCCACATAAAATAAATATTTCCTCATCATATAAATCAATAATTAATTATTTATAAATAATATAACAGAATCACAATTATGACAACCAGGTCGTTCGCAAGAAAGAGTGGGCTTTCTGATAAAAATTTCTCTTTATTGGCGCGCAATTAGGTGACCAAACCCCTTTCCTAAACAGAACTTCCTTAGACATTGCCAATAATGTTATCTAACAATATTATTCAAATAATATGAATTATTGATTTGATAATGGAAAATACTGTGCAGTGAAAATTATTGAACAACAATAATATAAAATATCAATATAGTAATTATTAAATTAATAAAATAAAATATTGAACAGTAATTACTGTAACAATTATTGAATAGTGCCTTCTTGCGTAAGAATCAATAATTCAACTATACTGTAATAACCTGAATATTTTCTATATAAATAAATAAAAAAGTTTGCATATTAATTTTTTTTTATTATTATTATTTTAAAGATGAGAATATGTGATAAGTAATGTGTATGTATATATGTGATAAATAAAATTATTTATTTCATGAATAATTTCAAATAATTTTATTTTAGAATTATTGATCATTATAAAGTATATACTTGTAATAATTAATTTTATAGTAGAAATGTCTTTATTGTTTATTTTCTAAGAAAATATGATTTTTATATTATTTAAATAATATATGAGATGATTATTGGAATTATTATAATTACTATTTTATTATATGAATTTTAGTTCAGATTATTTAAGTTAATTCTTTTTAACTTAATTAATAATGCATGCTATATGTGAAAGATAAATCATATATGAAATCCAAACCCTAATTTTGAATTTTGAATTATGAATGAGAATAATAATATTATATTAAGTATAATATTATTTTTTGGTGTTATAAATATATACAGTATATGTGTAGATTGTTAATGGTTAGTTAATTATGGTGTATCACGACAAACCCTAGTATTACTGTCATAAACCATGATTGGAAATTTAAAACTGGAAATTAAGATCGGTCAGAAATTGTGTTATATGAATTATGTGCATATTATAGAATTAATGTTAATTAGATAAAACCCTAATTGTGTCATAAACCATGATTGGAAATTTAAAACTGGAAATTAAGATCTGGGTTGATAGATGATAGATCCATAACATCTAGAGGCTTAGATTTGATGATTTTCCAAATCTGGAAATTTTTGAAAATAAGGGTCTGACAATGAATGTCAGATCCCATAGATCCCTGTCAAATATGTATTTTTGTTGTTTAAGGCTTTGATCTTGTAGTCGATTATGAGATATTTAATATGGGACTTGAATCAGGTCCATATCTTATGTAGATTAAAAGGTATTCGTAGTCAAAGTGAGTTGACCATTCAGAAATTCTGAATTTCTGGGCAACCTAGAAACCCAGAATTTCTGACAGTCATTTTTGGAGCTTCTGATTTTGCTGATCTGTTATAGTTAGTCCATGTTGTTGTTTTGATGTTGTAGTATAACATAAGGACTATACAATCATGCCTCTAGAACCCCCAGATCGCACACTGAATCGAATTTAATGACGGTCAAAGTAGGTTGACTAAACTGCTTGAAGAACAAATCTGGGTAACCTAGATTTTTCCCAGATCGTCCTGACAACATATTCATGAGCCCAGATCTTACTTGTGTTTAATGCATTGATGGTTTTTGTTTTTCTATGTTGTAATATGGTATAGGGACTAAAGATTAGTACTTTTATTTCACTTTAAAACAAACAGTGTGCATGTAGTAAACAGTCAAAGTAGGTTGCTCAGTCCTGAAATCCGTTTTCTGGAAAACTCAAATTCTTCATGAGCGAGTTTTTTGACCTACGTTGACCGGCTCAGATCTGGTGTTGTTGATATTGATGGACTGAAATAATTACATGATGTTGTACCCTGACATCAAGACTATAGGATTAAACCTTTATAACACACAAACCTAGCTTTGAAAGCAAAGATTAAAGCCTGCTAAATAAGTAACTTGGATGTTCTTCATTTCCGCGTAACCCAGAAAATGAAGAACAGGTCTGACAAGATTTTTATTGCCCTATAACTCACTGATCGGATGTTTTATGGCCATGAACTTGGTATTACATTGAAGTATTACATATGTACTATAACTGTAACACAAATTTCAACCCAGAAAGCAGCAAGAACATAGAATTAAAACCGGTCAAACCACCTACCTTGAACGTTGACATGAACATTCTGGGCAAGCTCAAGAACACCTATAGCGACAGTTCTATCGTTATAGGGCCCTTTAGCGACATTTAATTTCTGAAAATTATATTTATATTAAATAATTAGAGAAAATTAGTTCTTACTTATTAAAAATACAAATTAATTAAATTACTAAAATTTTTTTAAAGTCTGAAAAATTAGTTTTTAATAATTTTTAATATATTTCATAAATAATTAATATTTTTGAAATATTAAAGGTATTTAATTTATTTAATTATTATATCAAATAAATTATTTAAAAATGATTTTAATACTTGAAAAATCATTTAAAAATATATATTGATATAAGAAAATATTTTAAGTTATTTTTAGTGACTTTTAATATTTTGTGATGAATTTCATTAATAAATTAATATTAATAATAATTAAGTTATTTAATAAATATATTAAATAAATTATGAAAAATAGAATTAATGATTTACAAATCATCTAAAAATGATTTAAAGGTTATAAAAATATTTTAATTTATAAAATATAACTTTGGATATTTTCTCATGAAAAATATTAATATTTTAATATTAATGATATTAATTTAATATTAAACGATATTTAATTTATTTAATAATTATATTAAAAAATAGTTTAAAAATGGTTTTATTAATTTTAAAATCATTTAAAAAAGAAATAAATGAATTAAAAATATTTCAAGTTATAACTGAAGACTTTTAATATTTTGATAAATAATAAATTAATATTCTAATATTAATTTTAATTATTTAAAAAAGATTTTAAATATTTTAAAAATTATTTAAGGTGGTAATATTAATACTTTAAAAATATTTTGAGTTATTATAAATAACTTTAATATTTTGGCAATGGTTTCATTAATAGTTTAATATTAATTAAATATTAATGATAATAGAATTAGTTAATATTTAAATCATTTAATAATGATTTCAGAGTTTGAAAATTCATGATAAAGTATAATAAATATTTAAAAATTATTAAAAGGCTATAAAAAATATTATGACTGATATTTAAAATATCTAAACGACTATTGAACTACAGGATAGAGTCTTAGACTCGATATTTACTCGATAAAGCCGTCGGTACACCGAAATATTTCAGAAATTGATTTGGTCTTTGATAATTTGACTAGATACGTGTTTGTTTATGATGTAATGACTGTTAAACATATGTGACAATGTGATTAGGTTATGTGCTGACTGTAATTAGCAGTACTATGTTATTTATAAATTATTATTCTAATTGAACGAATGATCTTATTACTGATAGGTCGCTATATAAAAGATTAATCTAAGTTGTGTTATTGTAAGCAGCAGTTCAGGCAAGTATCTAAACCTTATGCACTACTTTTATTTCGTGCGAACAGGTATATCATATTATGCAGGTTTCCTAAACTTACTCCAATTATTATTGAACAAGTATCCGAACTATTCTTTACATTGTGCAAGTATCCTACTTTTGCATTTACTTTATGTAATGGACATGAGTAAGAAAGTTTTAGAATTATATTATTATTGTGCCAGATTATTAACTCTATTTTTATTCATTATGTATCCAATCTTTGTATTCATACAAGTTCTTACATTATCCGATCATTGTATTATTGTATAATTCAAATATTTATTCTGTTCGTTAATTCGTATATAGGGTTAGACAAGTGTTCCCACTTGAATAACCATTGTATGTAATCATATGTTCATACATACTTATTGATTTCAAGTATGTATACATTGACTTAAAAGCCGTCTAAGCTATTTGATTCAACTAGACATAAAAATATTGTTGAACAAGATAGAACGTTATTGTATCCAACCATATTGTTTTGGTTCAGATTCCTGACTATGTATGAACATCCCGAATATGGTAAAACTTTTGTGCACCTAAGGTGGATAGAGTGAACGATAATATCGTTCTTGCATGTAGTATTGATCAATACAGGGCGCATTGGGATGATCACCCTCGTGCCCATAAGTTATGACGGTTTGCGGATGAAGTTCTGCTAAACCCTAGCGAAAATGAAAAACAATGTTAATAGTCTGTCGACTAATCTCCGGTTATAGTCAGTACGTAGTTTCAAAAATTTGAGATAGATTTGGTATGTTGTTATTATTGGTTCAGCTTACTTCACAACTGTTGATTCGTTGTAGAAGAGATATTCAAAGAAAACATTTAATCCTTTCAGCTTATATTTATTGTTGCTATTACTTGCTGGGCAATCAAATGCTCATCCTTGCTTTAAATTTAAATGTTTTCAGTTAAGCGTGATCAACCGGAATGTTCAGGCCAAAACAAGGGAAAAGGAAAGCAATCAGAATAATCTTTTGTAATAGTTAGACAATATTAAGACAATGATATTTATTATCTATCATGTAATGTATTGTAGTAAAGGTTGCGTACTTGGGATTAGACTTTGATATATGTAATTAAGTTTGATATTTATATTATTTTTATTATTATTAGTATTATTTTGCTCATAGAAATGGTATCGTAAAGCACCGAGTTCGAGTTTCAAGTACCCGAGTTTGGGGGCATTACAAGTTGGTATCAAAGCTTTAGAGTTAGAAACCTTAGGTGGGACAAACCTTAGGCTATAACCTTAGAATAGGGGGAAACGTTAAAAATATAAATAACTCATTTAGAGTTTAAAAGGAGATGAATTGAATAAATTCATCGTTAAACAAAATAAAAGATAACTTATATAAAATTATTAATTATTGTGTTTATATACTATATGTTAATCAAGATAGTTAGTGTGTAGATGTTATGTGAGATAAGGATGAGCATACCCTCAGGTCGTAAAGAAGGAGTCAACCTCCATAATCGAGCCAATATCAAAGCCAATAGCTGAAATAGAGGCTCACATTGAAAGCTACCTCAATGAGGTGATTATACAGGAAAGTGTAGTACCGGACCCAGAAATGATAGTATGACTGATAGGTAGAGTATAGTTAAAGGATAAAAGATCAAGCTCGAGTTCTTAAACTCATATGTTTGTGGTGAGTTCCTAAACTCATAATGTGTGGAAGGTTTGACGAACTAGGTATAGTTATGTGAGAATGGATTATTGAGGATAATAGAAATATATAGAATGCTAAGTAATTGATCCTTAGTGAAGGCGTATTAAATGAGTAGTATTAGTGTTATTTGAATATGTATAATTGTATGATATGTTTATGATAAGTATATGGGTGTAAAGTAATATTATCAACTTTTGTATAAGTTGTGGCAACGATTCCCGACTATTATGTCAAAAAGGGGATAGCAGATGTTTAAAGCAGTATGTGTTATGCTATAAAAAGTACGATGAATTAGTTAGATGAACATGATCTTATTTAATCAGATAATGCCGCCAAGACGAAAACGAAACCAAAAGGCAGAAGAACCTGTCAATAAAGTTGAAGGACAACTAGATCCAACACAAAATTTGGCGAATGTGGACGTTCAAGCTATGCAGAACGGAATATCAGCCGCGAGAAATCAACCAAGTAATCGATCAGCAAACGTCAAAGACTTCAAAGCAATCGAACAGCCAGGATTTAGAGGATGAACTAACCCAGTAGAGATGTTTGTGACAGCTAGAGTAACGGATGGGTAAAAGACAGCTTTTGTCACCTAAACGATGAAAAGGGAGACGAATTTTTGGTGGGAAGCAAATCAAGCTAGATCCGGAGAAGAAAATAGTGGCAGTAAGACTGGGAAAAGAAAAGGAGATAATTTTGGGAATACCAGAAGTAGGCCAGGAGGTGGAAAGAAATAGGTTGCACAGTGTGGGAATTGTGGAAAGAATCACTTAGGGGAGTGTCTTAAGGGTAAGTTTGTGTGCTATAAGTGTGGGCAGGAGGGACATATCTCTCCTAACTGTCCCAATCCAAGGATGAACAGAGGGTGTTTCAAGTGTGGATCAACGGAGCATAAGGTAAAAGACTGTGCGGGACTCTAGTGACAACGGAACCTACTTTAACAAACAAACCAACAGAATCAACCGTAAGAGTTTTCAATATGAAGGTTCAGTATACAGTGACAGCTGAGAATGCAACTTCAGGTATTATTCGTATAGTATATTTTGATATACATGATTTTCCAATATATAATAAATTATTTTATAAAGATATTTTGAAGAAGGAATTTGAGTTCTTTTAGGAATCGAACTTCCGTTTAATCAGATAGACAAGCTTTATGTTGAATAGTTAAAGATAGGTTCGATCAAATCTGATCGAGATCTATTTAAAATGACTATGTATGTTATGTACCCTTGTAAGTATGAGTTTTAAAACGGTGATTCTAGGGACGGAATCCTTATAAGGGAGGGTGAATGTAATAACCTGAAGATCTATATAAATAAATAAGAAAGTTTGCATATTAATTTGTTTATTATTATTATTATTTTAAAGATGAGAATATGTGCCAAGTAATGTGTATGTTTATATGTGATAAATAAAATTATTTATTTCATAAATAATTTCAAATAATTTTATTTTAGAATTATTGATCATTATAAAGTATATACTTATAATAATTAATTTTATAGTAGAAATGTCTTTGTTGTTTATTTTCTAAGAAAATATGATTTTTATATTATTTAAATAATATATGAGATGATTATTGGAATTATTATAATTACTATTTTATTATAAGAATTTTAGTTCAGATTATTTAAGTTAATTCTTTTTAACTTAATTAATAATGCATGCTATATGTGAAAGATAAATCAAATATGAAATTCAAACCCTAATTTTGGATTTTGAGCTATGAATGGGAATAATAATATTATATTAAGTATAATATTATTTTTTGGTGTTATAAATATATACAGTATATTTGTAGATTGTTAATGGTTAGTCAATTATGGTGTATCACGACAAACCCTAGTATTACTGTCATAAACCATGATTGGAAATTTAAAACTGGAAATTAAGATCGGTCAGAAATTGTGTTATATGAATTATGTGCATATTATAGAATTAATGTTAATTAGAAAAACCCTAATTAATATTTGAAAGCCCTAATTTAAAATTAAAAACCCTAATTGCTAAAATTATAAACCCTGATTATTATTTTAGTAAATTGAAATATTAATTAAGGAACCCTAATTATTTAACCCTAAATTTCATTAAAAATCCTAATTTTAATTAGTATGTTTTAATTAAAATTTTACTACACTTTAATTTTTAATTATCCAAACCCTAGTAGTTATTTGGAAAATTTTAAGGTTAAAAATCTAATGATTAAACCCTAGATTCAAGCACCTTGGACAAGAATACCCTTTGACTTATTTGCAAAATTACCATTTTACCCTTTTTGTCCCATTATTGCATTATTGTTATCAAATCTAGCAAGATCTTGGCAAATCCTCAAATCTAGATGTAAGACCCCAACTTATTATAAATAAAATTGAATTTCCTCTAATTATTATTGTGAATAATAAGGTATTAATTTGATATAATTCTCTGTTTATGGGTAAAATGTGCAAATTTTGCAAAATATGCAAGTGGTTATAAAATAATCATTGTTGTCGGGGAATATTCATTTGGTCGTGGAATATTCTTGTTGTCGGGGAATATTCGTACGACAGCGCAGTCATTTGTGGGTCCCATAACAGAATAATTGTCGAATGAAGAAAACGACAAGTTTGAGTTTTTATAAATAACGGCGTAGTTGTTACCGTTAACACTATTGGAATACCCGGTGGTTAAAATACAGTAATACGAGTGGATGTACAGTATTGATGAATTATTGATCCTTACGTAAGAAGGCACTACTCAATAATTGTTACAGTAGTTACTGTTCAATATTTTATTTTATTGATTTAATAATTGTTGTGTTGATATTTTATATTATTGTTGTTTCAATAATTGTCACTGCACAGTATTTCCCATTATCAGATCAATAATTCATATTATTTGAATAATATTATTAGATAGCATTATTGGCAATGTCTAGAAAGTTCTGTCAAGGAGAAGTTTGGTCACCTAATTGCACGCCAATAAGGAGAAATTCTTATTGGAAAGCCCCCTCTTTTCTGGAAACGACCTGGTTGTCCTAAATGTGATTCTGTAATATTATTTGTGAATAATTAATTATTGATTCATATGATAAGGAAATATTTATTTTATGTGGATATAAATGTTGGATATATTTATTGTGGTTAAAAATAAAGGAGTTAATGTTGAGGTGTTTTATCAGTATTTTTGTCGGAATGGAGGTATTAAAAATTAAACCAATATTTTTGAGATATATTGCGTGAGTTATAATTTTTAATCCGACCGTTGGATCGTTGTAATTTTTAGATAAGTTATACATATATAAGTTGAGTATATGTCCACAACTTTTAAACCGTTAAAAATGAACGTATGATTTGTTATGAATTTTAAGAGGTGACTGGTTCAAAAATTATTGAAGTATCCGAATTTAGCACTTTGGTGGAAAATTCTAGAATTAAGTGGGCCCCACTTATGGTTGGTGAAGAAATGTGCTAAATTTTATTTCAAATGTGGTGGTGGGAATAGTAGCAGGTAAAGCCATCAGGTTGCAAGTCAAGTCTGCTAATATTTTTTATAAATAGAGGGCTAAGTTAGAATTGAAAATCACACCAGAAACATAAGCTTTCTCTCTTTCTCTCTCTATATTATCGAGCGTATTTTGTGAGTATTTAGATACTTTGTGAGTTTCTATTTTTTAGTACAAGTTTCTGTCAGCACTATATCTGAAATTCAGTCAGAAGTACGGTTATTTTGAGGTAAGGGATGTTATTTTCTTCATATATGATATTATTTCTTCAATATCATTATGCCGAAGTATTGATCTGAATTTTTATCAAATTTGAAACTTTTTGTGTCGGGATTACTATTCACGTATACGACACTATTCATGTATACGGCACTATTCACGAATACGGGACTATTCACCAAAAAAAGGAAATTTTCTTCTTTTTGTCCAAGATGTCTATTATGATTACTATTTTTGATTGTATCCATGTTTTGATCTTTATTCTTGAATTTTGCTTCAAAATTAGTTATTATGGAGTATTATTGATCTTGGATAAACTATTATACGAATCCCTACTATTTGTCCTTCTGTCTCACTGGATTCGTTTTCTTTAAAATATTTTTCATCATCCTCAGTCCTAAATGATGATATTACTAAATATATTTGGCCTGTAGTGCAAAGATAAATGATTAACTGATGAATATCTTTAGCTCGTAGTGCAAAGATGAACAGGTGTTGAAATGAACATGACCAACTGGTGATACAAATGAATATCTTTGGCATGTAGTGCAAAGATGAATATTTGATTAAAGATGTATATTGATTGTTGTTACAGGGATAAAATATTGATGATGGACTTTTAAATCTTAGAATATAGTAGAACTCATTCTCTACTTGACTCTTCTAATGGATTGCTGTTTCCGCTGCAGTTGTTGATCTAAAACTTGTTGTCTATAATATTTTATCAGATTTTTCCCTGTTGAAGATGAACGATAATTTTTTGTATATTATCTTAGTCATAATATTCTTTACTGGGCTAGTTGAGCTCACCCTTTTCCTTTTTGTTCCATTTTTCTCAGGAGGTGAGAACATATATAGCAGGAACTAGTCGGGGTACAAAATGATGGTTCTAGAAAGATGTTTTAGCAGTTCTCACTATTTCTGTAAAATAGTGTTTGAATAATTGTAATGAGGACTTATTTGATTGTGGATATTGTCTAGAAGACAATATTTGTATTTAAACTCACAGTATGTGTTGTCGTATTTTGCACCACAATTGTATTATTGAAGTTGTAGTTTGCTTTCTGTACCATGTATTTGGCGACTCAGAATGGGTGTTGTATACCTATTTTAGGGGTGTCACACTAGATATGCACATGTGCCAGAATATTTACAAATCAGTCAACACTACCAGCCAATTTCATTTGCATCAATAGATAAGATAATTGAAGAGAGAAAAAGTGCATTATTTTCTCCTAATTGTTCACTAACACCCAACCAAACTCTCTAAAGCTCAAAACCACGAAATTGTATAGCATATCAATCCCCTAATCAAGCCCCACGAAATTCACAAACAGATCAGAAACATAGAAATCAGATTTGCTCACTTAAAGGTATGAACCCTATTTTATAATCTGACCTTGATCTTATGTTTGATGTTAACATTTTTGTGTTAAATATGTAGTATGGAGTCTAACAAAGTGATCTGGGTTGCTAGATGATAGATCCATAACATCTAGAGGCTTAGATTTGATGATTTTCCAAATCTGGAAATTTTTGAAAATAAGGGTCTGACAATGAATGTCAGATCCCATAGATCCCTGTTAGATATGTATTTTGGTTGTTTAAGGCTTTGATCTTGTAGTCGGTTATGAGATATTTAATATGGGACTTGAATCAGGTTCATATCTTATGTAGATTAAAAGGTATTCGTAGTCAAAGTGAGTTGATTGTTCAGAAATTCTGAGTTTCTGGGCAACCCAGAATTTCTGACAGTCATTTTTGGAGCTTCTGATTTTGTTGATCTGTTATAGTTAGTCCATGTTGTTATTTTGATGTTGTAGTATAACATAAGGACTACACAATCATGCCTCTAGAACCCCCAGATCGCACATTGAATCGAATTTAATGACGATCAAAGTAGGTTGACCAAACTTCTTGAAGAACAAATCTGGGTAACCCAGAATTTTCCCAGATCGTCCTGACAACATATTCATGAGCCCAGATCTTACTTGTGTTTAATGCATTGATGGTTTTTGTTTTTCTATGTTGTAATATGGTATAGGGACTACAGATTAGTACTTTTATTTCACTTTAAAAACAAACAGGATGCATGTAGTAAACGGTCAAAGTAGGTTGCTCAGTCCTGAAATCCATTTTCTGGAAAACCCAGATTCTTCATGAGCGATTTTTCTGACCTACGTTAACCGGCTCAGATCTGGTGTTGTTGATATTGATGGACTAAAATAATTACATGGTGTTGTACCCTGACATCAAGACTATAGGATTAAACCTTCATAACACACAAACCTAGCTTTGAAAGCAAAGATTAAAGCCTGCTAAATAGGTACCTTGGTTGTTCTTCATTTCTAGGTAACCCAGAAAATGAAGAACAGGCCTGACAAGATTTTTATTGCCCTATAACTCACTGATCGAATGTTTTATGGCCATGAACTTGGTATTACATTGAAGTATTACATATGTACTATAACTGTAACACAAATTTCAACCCAGAAAGCAGCAGGAACATAGTATTAAAACCGGTCAAATCTCCTACCTTGAACGTTGACATGAACATTCTAGGCAAGCTCAAGAACACCTATAGCGACAGTTCTGTCGCTATAGGGCCCTTTAGCGACATTTAATTTCTGAAAATTATATTTATATTAAATAATTAGAGAAAATTAGTTTTTAATTATTAAAAATACAAATTAAATTACTAAAAATTATTTTAAAGTCTGAAAATTAGTTTTTAATAATTTTTAATATATTTCATAAATAATTAATATTTTTGAAATATTAAAGGTATTTAATTTATTTAATTATTATATCAAATAAATTATTTAAAAATAATTTTAATACTTGAAAAATTATTTAAAATTATATTATGATATAAGAAAATATTTTAAGTTATTTTTAGTGACTTTTAATATTTTGTGATGAATTTCATTAATAAATTAATATTAATGATGTGACGCCCCCAAAATTAGGTATACATCACCCATTTTGAGTCGCTAGATACATGGTACAAAATTCAAATACAACTTAATAATACAACTGTCGTGTACAATACGACAAAACATAGGCCGTGAGTGTTAATACAAATACTGTCCTCTAGAGAGTATACAAACTCAATGGGGTTCTCATTACATTTATTATCACACTATTTCACAGAATAGTGAGGACTACTAATACACCATCTAGGACCATCACTCTGTTCCCCGACTAGTCCTCGCTACGTTCTCATTTCCTGATGAGAACGGTGAAAGAAAGGGTGAGCTCAACTAGCCCAGTAAGAAATATTATGACTAAGATAATGCAGAATAAATTATCATTAGCCTTCAACAGTGTTAAACTGATAAAATATAATAAACATCAAGTTTAACTGCAGCGGAACAAGCAATCCATTAGAAGAGTCAAGTAGAGAATAAAATCTACTATCTTTTATGAATTAAAAGGTTTTTCATCACTTTTATCGCTGGAATTCAGCTTAATAAATAATCCACATCATCGAATCACCCATGCACTACGGCCAAGGATATTCTTTAGTATCACGACCACGAATTATCTATGCACTACGGCTAAAGATAATCATGTTTACATCAACGGTCCTGATCATGCCATAAAATAATTCATCTTTGCACCCTTGGCCGAAGAGAATTCATAGCCATAATAATACCAAAAACTCTCCATCAATGCACTACGGGCCAATGAGGACTTTTTCCATATCATTTGTAATATTACGGTCGTGATTACACTGAATAATCCCTGGTCATAATCATACCAAGCCCATCTATGCACTACATGCCACAGATAACTTTCAACAAAATATAAGCATGAGGATGATGACAATGATATAAGAATTCAATAAAACAAGTTCAAGAATTAATTTATCCAGGAACTAATAACGTCCAAATTGTCAACATGATACTGCTTTGTAGAGTAAAATTTAAGAATGCTCAAAAGAATATTTCCATGAAAAGATACTGGATGCAGCGCAAATATCAAGGATATTCTACTAATTTCATGGAGTATAGAAGTTAAAACTTTAATCAACTGAGTATAATAACGAATGGAATAACAAAAGAAATCACCATGCATGCGGTACTTCGCATAGACAGGTTATTCAAACAGATTAATAAGTAACGGAACCAGGTCAGGCAAAATTCGCACCGACAGGATGTTCCAACGGAATAATAAATAATGGAATAACAACAGAAATCACCATGCATGCGGTACTTCGCATAGACAGACTATTCCAACAGAATATTAATAAGGACGGAATCAGGTCCGGCGTGAAACGCACAGACAGGATATTCCAACAGAATAATAATGACTGGAACCAGGTCCGACGTAAAACGCACAGACAGGATATTCCGACAGAATAATAAATAATGGAACCAGATCCGGCGTAAACGCACAGACAGGATATTCCAACAGAATCATAAAGAATGGAATAACAGAAGAATTTCACCAAGTATAGGGTATCCCGCGTATACAGGTTATTCCAACAGAATAATAAAGAATGAAATAACAGAAGTTCTCTTCATGAATAAGAAAGAAAGAATACCCCTTATGAGTACAACAAATAATATTCCCTACCTTAAAAAGAAGAGTACTGAATATAGAAGTAGTGAAGTAGTAGAACACTTTTCTTCTTTTTCTCTATAATTTCTCTCTCTAGAGTTTTAGTGAATTCGTAAGAAATAATGAATGAATGAGCTTCTATTTATAGAAAAATGGACTGCATAGTAACTAACTCATGAACGGTCCAGATTGATTTACTTTAATCTGACGGTCCATATTTAAAGTAAAATCTTTTAAATAAAATATAATATATTCTATTTATAATCTAATAAAATGAATAACTTTATAAAAGATTTTACTATGTAAACACTATGCAGGCACTATACAAATACTATGCATAATAAAATATAATATATTCTAATTATTGTCTAATAAAACAGATAACTTTATAAAAGTATTATGTTTTATATAAAAAGATTTTACTATGCAAAATACTATGCAGATACTATGCAACTCTATGCATAATAAAATATAATATATTCTATTTATAGAATAATTTTATAAAAGTATTATGTTTTATTATATTAATAATACTAATAAAACAAAACCGAGTGACTTATTACGTAAGCATCAATAATCAATACAGTGTGCTACTATACAACCACGCGTATTACTGTACATTTAATACTAGGTGTTTCAACAGTTAACGGTAAAACTTCCGCCGTTATTTTCATAAAAATATTTTTGTCGTTTTCTTAATCCGACAATAATTCCGTTGTGGGGTCCACCAATGATTGTACCATCGTACATATATTCCCCGATAAAAAGAATATTCACCGACCAATCGAATATTATACAACAACTTGCATACTTTTTAAAATTTATAAATACTACCCACAACTATAACATTATATCAAATCCACACCATAATATTTAAAAAAATTATTTCGAGAAAATTAAATCTTTATTTATAAAATCTGGGGTCTCACAAATGATAATTAAGTTATTTAATAAATATATTAAATAAATTATAAAAAATAGAATTAATGATTTAAAATTCATCTAAAAATGATTTAAAGGTTATAGAAATATTTTAAGTTATAAAATATAACTTTTGATATTTTGTCATGAAAAATATTAATATTTTAATATTAATGATATTAATTTAATATTAAACGATATTTGATTTATTTAATAATTATATTAAATAAATAGTTTAAAATGGTTTTATTGATTTAAAAATTATTTAAAAAGGAAATAAATAATTTAAAAATATTTTAAGTTATAGCTGATGACTTTTAATAGTTTGATAAATAATAAATTAATATTCTAATATTAATGGTAATTATTTAAAAATGATTTTAAATATTTTAAAAATCATTTAAGGGTAATATTAATACTTTAAAAATATTTTGAGTTATTATAAATAACTTTAATATTTTGACAATGGTTTCATTAATAGTTTAATATTAATTAAATATTAATGATAATAGAATTAGTTAATATTTAAATCATTTAATAATGATTTCAGAGTTTGAAAATTCATGATAAAGTATAATAATTATTTAAAAATTATTATAAGGCTATGAAAAATAATATGACTGATATTTAAAATATCTAAACGACTATTGAACTGCAGGATAGATTCTTAGACTCGATATTTACCCGATAAAGCCGTCGGTACACCGAAATAATTTAGAAATTAATTTGGACTTAGATAATTTGACTAGATACGTTTTTGTTTATGATGTAACGATTGTTAAACATATGTGACAATGTGATTAGATTATATGCTGACTATAATTAGCAGTATTATGTGATATGATATATTATTCTAATTGAACGAATGATCTTATTACTGATAGGTCGCTGTATAAAAGATTAATCTAAGTTATGTTATTGTAAGCAGCAGTTCAGGCAAGTATCTAAACCTTATGCACTACTTTTATTTCGTGCGAACAGGTATATCATTTTATGCAAGTTTCCTAAACTTACTCCAATTATTATTGAGCAAGTATCCGAATTATTCTTTACATTGTGCAAGTATACTACTTTTGCATTTACTTTATGCAATTGACATGAGTAAGAAAGTTTCAGAATTATATTATTATTGTGCCAAATTATTAACTCTATTATTATTCATTATGTATCCAATCTTTGTATTCATACAAGTTCTTATATTATCCGATCATTGTATTATTGTATAATTCAGATATTTATTATGTTCGTTAATTCGTATATAGGGTTAGACAAGTGTCCCCACTTGGATAACCATTGTATTTAATCATATGTTCATACATACTTATTGATTTCAAGTATGTATACGTTGACTTAAAAGTCATCTAAGCTATTTGATTCAGCTAGACATAAAAATATTGTTGAACAAGATAGAACGTTATTGTATCCAACCATATTGTTTTGGTTCGGATTCCCGACTAAGTATGAACATCCCGAATATGGGAAAACTTTTGTGCACCTAAGGTGGATAGAGTGAACGATAATATCGTTCTTACATGTAGTATTGATCAATACAGAGCGCATTGGGATGATCACCCTCGTTTCCGTAAGTTATAACGGTTTGCGGATGAAGTTCTTCTAAACCCTAGCGAAAATGAAAAACAATGTTCATAGTCTGTCGACTAATCTCCAGCTATAGTCAGTATGTAGTTTTAAAAATTTGAGATAGATTTAGTATGTTGTTATTATTGGTTTAGTTTACTCCACAACTGTTGATTCGTTGTAGAAGAGTTATTCAAAGAAAACATTTAATCCTTTCAGCTTATATTTATTGCTGTTATTACTTGTTGGGCAATCAAATGTTCATCTTTAATTTAAATTTAAATGTTTTCAGTTAAGCGTGATCAACCGGAATGTTCAGGCCAAAACAAGGGAAAAAGAAAGCAATCAGAATAATCTTTTGTAATAGTTAGACAATATTACGACAATGATATTTATTATCTATCATGTAATGTATTGTAGTAAAGGTTGCGTACTTGGGATTAGACTTTGATATATGTAATTAAGTTTGATATTTATATTATTGTTATTATTATTAGTATTATTCCGCTCATAGAAATAGTATCGTAAAGCACCGAGTTCGGGTTTCAAGTACCCGAGTTTGGGGGAGTTACAAATACTGTGCAATACCGTGTGTTACTGTGCATCCACGCGTATTACTGTATTTTAATCACCGGGTATTCTAACAGTGTTAACGGTAACAACTACGCTGTTATTTATAAAAACTCAAACTTGTCGTTTTCTTCATCCGACAGTTATCCGTTATGGGGCCCACAAAATGGCTGCACCATCGTACGAATATTTTTCGACAGCAGGAATATTCCTCGACCAAACGAATATTCCCAGACAACAATGAATATTTTATAACCACTTGCTTATTTTGCAAAATTTGCACATTTCACCCATAACCAAAGCATTATATCAAATTAACACCTTATTATTCACAATAATAAAAATTCGATTTTATTTATAAAAAATTTGGGTATTACAATTATATCAAATCCACACTTTATTATTCAAAATAACATTTAGAAAAAATTAAATTTTTATTCATAAAAAGTTGGGGTATTACAACTAAATTGCAAAACAAAAGAAAAATACTAAAGCACTTGACATGCATTTTAGTTTCTATTTCTTTGACTATAAAGACAACAATTTATTTGAAGAGATTATAAAAATAACAAATTTAAATTGATTATTAAATTTTAAATTTAATGATATTTGGATGAAGAGTTTTGGAGTGAATGTGAAATTATGGGAGAAAAATAAGAAGATGATAAATAATGAAAGAGCAAAAGAAAGTTGAAGAATAAAAAAAAAGTAGAAGTCTCTTAATATTATAAAGAGCATCACGATTTTGCGGTGATTACCAAGCCCCTCATTCAATTGTAAAAAAAATACCGCTCTAGATCACAGGTGTCCGAGTCGGGGTGATAAAACTCTCCCTATCGAGATTTAATGCAGCTGCATTCTCAAGCCTTGAACTGAAGACTTTGGTTACTCGTTGATCTAGTCGCCCGGTAATATTAGTTAAATAGTTACATTCCACTATTTTATTCCTTAATTTTTCTTCTCTCTTTTAGTCTCAATCATCTCCAAATGTTCCTCCCATAATTTATCATTCATTTCTCCACACTCTAAAATTCTTTAACCAAACATTGTTAAATTTAAAATTGTGAGAATTAATGTATTCAACTTTTTATTAATTTATAAAATTAATTAATTTTTATAATCATAATATATATTACAAACGCATTACCTGTGTGCAGTAACTAATAAAATGTAACTGCAATTTAAACACACAATAATTACACAAAATCACCACAAATCAATTAATAGTTTATCCCACCCTAATAATTAAGAGAGCTTCTACGGCGACAGGTTTTGTGCGACCGGCCGGAATTTTTTTTTTTTTTTTTAAATTGTCTCCCAAATAATTTATAAGATTTATTGTAACTGGAATTTTTACAGAAAAAGTGTTTTGGATGTCATTTGGATACACGTAAAAAATATGCCTATACAGACTGTACAGACATATTTTTTACGTGTATCCAAATGACATCCAAAACAATTTTTTCTGTAAAAATTTCAGTTCCAATAAATCTTATAAATTATTTGGGAGACATTTTAAAAAAAAAAAAAAAAAAAATTCCGGCCGGTCGCTAGACCGGTCGCACAAAACCTGTCGCCGTAGACTTTTTGAATAATTAATAATTAATAATAATAATAATAATAATAATAATAATAATAATAATAATAATAATAATAATAATAATAATAATAATAATAGAATTTGTTTGGCACAAAATCACAAAAAAGAAGGATTAAAAATTTGTCCCATTTTGTGATTAAAAACTTGTCCCGTCTTATAATAACAGATAATTGAAATGCAACTATTACATTAATGATTGAACTATATTGAGCTGCAATTTATTTCCTCCATCCAAATTCATTGGTAAAAGCCGTAAATTGGATCAGTGACATTACATATAATGAATGAGAAATAGTAGGTGGAGACCCATGAGATCTTTTAATTTTTATCCTTTAGGCTCACTCTCTGTTTTTGATAATATCCTTTTGGCTTAATTCAGTACTAAGCATTTATCCAATTCCATCAGAGTTTGTTATTGACCCTTCTCCTTTGCCTTTTGTTTTTACTGGTCAATAACACCAATATAGGCTTTATAACTATATAATTAAATGACCCCTTTATTATAAATATTTGTATGCAATTTTATCTTAATATTAAATATAGTTCTTTAAATTCCCAAAATCATGGTATTTTGTCACCCAACTTGGAGGATAAAAATAATAATAATATTAGTCAATTGTATAATATATATGTACCCTGAAAATTATACTCAGAAGTGTCATTATTTATGGGACAATCATTTAAAGCCCATTTCACAATCATTTCCATACCAAAAAGGTAATACTCTTTTTGTTTCAAGATAAGAGTTTCAATTTGTGACCTTTTTAAATTTTATTTAAATTTATCTAAATTTGAAATAAGAGTCTCAATTTGCGATATTTAAAAAGTTTTACGAATATTATTTTTATTATTTATGTAAATTTATATTAATTTTTAATTTGCAAAAGTTTTATAAATTTTATTTTATAAAATCAAAATGAGACCATTATTCTGGACTACTACTTAAAACTAACAACATGGTCAAAACTCTTTCTCAACAACCTAACTTATCACCTGAAATTTAAGGGGTAAATTTTGCACCCGTTAGAAACAGATTCTCATCATCATCTTGCCTTTTCTGCTAACTGCCCACATGATTTTTGTTCATGTAATCAACTCTCCCTTCGTCACTTCATCCTCATAAGCATAAATAGCAAGTTTCTGCTCCCTTTTGGCTTCTTTTGCCACTCAAAACAGCCACCAAGACAGGAGAGAGAGAAAGAATATGCAGAAGAAATTCAAAATTTGCTAAAGGGAAGATCCAAAATCTGAAACCGTTCTCTCTCCAATTAGCTTGAGATCTCCTTTCCTGTCCCTATTAGGCCATGACCCACTTTTCTTATCTTTAGTTTTACTTTTGAAAAAAAAGGACTTTTATATATACCCACACAAAGAGAAGGGGAAAAGGGAAAAAGGGAATGATGAAGAATTTACTAGCATTTATGCTTCTTATTCATGGACCCATTTTGGTTTTTTATCTGCCTGTCATTGATGCCATGCCAGACCCCATTTTCTCACCATTTTCTGCTCCTGATCCTTCACCAGCGGTTGCCCCAATTCCTTCAATTTTAGCATCAAGGGATGCTTTCTCTCCAGGTGAACTCTCTGTGTGTGTGAATCTGTGTTATGATTTCAGTTTTTCTTTTTGAGTTTCGTTTTTATGACTGTAATCTGTTTTTTGGGGGTAATGGGTTGCTTAATTTCAAATTTTGAATTTAAAGTTTCAAGTGCTTAAAATAAACCATATATCATTACATTGAATGCAAATAATGTTAAAATATATCCTAAACAATACCCATTATCATTTTGGTGAAAAAATTGATCCTACCCATTTCCCTTTGGCTTTCTCTGTGGTCTGGGATTTTCTTTATTTGATGTTCTAGTCTCAGAGATCACTGATTTAACCAAGTCTTTGTTTTTTTATTACTGGGATTATTCTTTTTTCCTAGCTGACCAGTTTTTGTTTCCCCTATATATTTCTTATGTAATCAGAGACTCAAATTGGAAGTGAAAAGCATACAATGGAATCGGATAAGAAAATGCTTATAGCACTCGTAGTTGCTTTCACATCACTGGGGGTAATCATATTGTCTTTGATATGTTTGTGGATTTACCATAGAAGGAGCATACAAAAATCTCAGGAGGTCACTTCCCATAGCTCAGGTACTCCTTTTATGCATTTCATAGGATTTCTGATTCCGAATTTTTGGGTCTTGAAGTATTTAGATCAATTAAGCTTTCTTGTTAGAGTAAGACTTTCTTACAAGATTCTTGGTTTTGGTTTGATATTGTTTTATATGCTTTATTTTGTAGGTTCTACGAAAGGGTTTGTATTAGCTCCATTTATCGGTAAACATAGTTCCTTGAAGATTAATCGTACAAAAGGATCTGTATCGTTAATGGATTATAAATTATTAGAGACAGCAACAAACAATTTTCGGGAAAGTGATATTTTGGGTGTGGGGGGATTTGGATGTGTGTATAAGGCTCGGCTGGATGAGAATGTTTATGCTGCAGTGAAAAGACTAGAGGGTGAAAGTCCTGTTTCGATAAGAGAATTCGATGTAAAATTTGCTTTTCAATTCATTTATGCATTTAATTTTGTTTGGGTTTTGTGTATGAGCTTATTCGCTTGTTCTTAATTTGCAGACTGAAGTAGAATTGTTGAGTAAAATTCAACATCCGAATATTATTTCGCTGTTGGGTTATAGCATTCAGGGTGAAACTAGGCTTCTTGTTTATGAATTGATGCAGAATGGCTCCCTCGAAACTCAATTGCATGGTAAGACATCTATTCATTCCTAAATTTTTTCAGTTCTTTATTTGGAATTACCGGATGCCAATTGGGGGTACATGGTACTAGCTCTCACCCTATTAGCTTCCCAGTCCAATTAAAGGGTAAAATTTATCCCGAAGCTCAGGTACATTTCCAAGAGATTTTACCAGCTAGCCTTAAAATTGGCACCTCGAGTTCTGTACCTCTTATTTTAGTTAAATAGAAACATTTTAATCACCTTATTTTAACCTTTTTTTTGTAAAATAAATAAATAAATTATCTTCAGGACCTTCTCATGGATCAGCTTTAACATGGCATTGCCGGATGAAAATTGCTCTTGATACCGCAAGGTGGGTTTGTAAAACAACTCCACCATGTTACTTTTAAGTTTTAATAATTGATGTGTAAAATATTTGTTCTTGTTTGACCAGAGGATTAGAATACTTGCATGAGCACTGCAACCCACCAGTGATCCATAGAGATCTGAAATCATCTAATATTCTTCTAGATTCCAACTTCAATTCCAAGGTAAAAAAAATATAAAAATCAGTGTGGGGTCTATTATGTCTTTTAAAATTATTAATTATTAATATCCTACTAGAAAATTACTAATGTATATATTTAAATTTACTGAACCCCTCACTCTTTCTCTTTTGTCTGGATTAAGCTTTCAGATTTTGGTCTTGCGGTAACTAATGGGACCCAAAACAAAGGCAACATCAAGCTTTCGGGAACTTTGGGCTATGTAGCTCCCGAGTACCTTTTAGATGGTAGGCCAACTATACTTCAACTACTACTTGAAAAAAAAACTAAATAATTAACCAATGGAAAGCCCAACTGTTCTTTTGTTCTTTTATTGCATCCAAACAAAATACTTGAGAGCATCAATAATGCTGTTGCATTCATGAATACATTAGCCGTACTAAATTAGTATGTCACTATATTAAGTATCCTCAAGCACATTGCTGCACATGTAAAGCCACTGAATATTTGTTGTAAACTTATCATTGTTTCATTAGGATTTAGGAACCTCTTATTTATATTAATACAGTTATTATGAAAAGTGGGCACATTTGGGACCCCATTTTTGGGAGGTTTCAATTTCAATATCATGTCATAATTAGAGCTAATCAATAGTGAATAAAAATCTCAAAAGTTATATCAACATATATCTTGAGTTTCATTGTATGTTGGAACTTGGTAATTTGTTATGGAACATTTTTTCTACTTACTTTTGAAACAGGACTAAATATAATGTACCTAACTAGTTAGAACTAACTGGGATTTTTTTTCTTGGGTTTTACTATTTTATACATTGCATGTCTATGCAATTGTGGCCTTATCATGACCAAGAGAAGTGATTATCAATTTTAAATAAGTAGGCAGAACATTTCAAGTTTCTGCTAAGAAATTCGTGTTCCTATATTTTTTCCAGGAAAATTAACAGATAAAAGTGATGTTTATGGGTTTGGAGTCTTGCTTTTGGAGCTTCTACTGGGACGGAAGCCTGTAGAAAAATTGGCACCATCTCAATGCCAGTCTATCGTCACATGGGTATGCGTCGCTCTAAATTCTAATACTTTAAAGCCCCTTTGACTTGAATTCGAATGCCCTAACTTTCTCGAGTGCAGGCCATGCCTCAGCTCACAGACAGATCAAAGCTTCCAAATATTGTGGATCCCGTGATCAGAAATACTATGGATCTTAAGCACTTGTACCAGGTCTGTAAATGCAACAGCTAATTTTTTTCGTGTAATATCCATTACTTGCTACGAGTACAAGTTAAAACTAACGGTCTACTTAGCTGACCTGACTATCGGCATCCACCAAATCATCCAAATTTTTGTTGGATTAAAGTTTCAGACTTTTCCATAAAACCTTGCTGAACTAAAATGAACTAAGGTAAAAGTAGATTTTTAGTGGAATGGATTGATCTATAGGTAGGTTAGGTCATGGTTACTAGTTACGCTCCCAGGCGGAATGAAACACTAATTATGTAAGAATGTACATTTCTCGTACCACGATTTGGAATGTTAGTACTCAGTACACTGAAATTTGGGCAATAAGAGTTCCCTGGTATCCCTGGGTTAGGTCAATCAAGAATTTGTAGGATACCTCAAGTAAGCTGTGCCATATGAAATTTCTTGTTTAGTTGATAGAATTCCAATTTTGTTACCTAGGTTGCTGCTGTTGCTGTGCTTTGTGTGCAACCAGAACCAAGCTACCGTCCATTGATAACTGATGTTTTACACTCTCTAATCCCACTCGTTCCCGTAGAGCTTGGTGGGACCCTCAGAGTTGTGCAATATAAGCCTGCAGTGTCTGTGTAGCACCTTCTGAGTTATGATCACCAAATTCTATTGCCGTGCTGCTGGACATTTTTGGGTATCTATATCACCTAAAAACACCCCCATTGTGTTGCTTCAACTTCTCTGATTATTTCCTCGGACATTTTGGGTATCTATATTGCCTAAAAACACCCCCATTTTGTTGCTTCAACATCTCTGATTAATTCATTTGGCGGTATGGGTCAGGAGAATCGGTTCTTCTCTTGGTATATATACTGGAAAAATTGATGATTATCGATCACATTTGTAAATTTAGGCAAATGAGATCGACAATTCTCAACAATATTCTGAAATTTACTTGTGCATATAGTGCAGAAAAAGGCCATTTGGAGCCATAAACCAAATTACTTTTTATCTTATGACACATTTTGATTCATGAAATACTTGAGTATGTAATTTGTATAAGGGATTATATTGTTTTCATGAGAATTTTTCACCAAGTCAAACTCAAGTTATTACTACGCATTTTGGGGAAAACTTTGAGATTAGTTCTTCCTTAAGTTTTGAAATGTGGAACAGGGAAAACAACAGATACTTACATCTTAGCTCATTATTTAGAGATTTTTAAAAAATATATACATATTTAATATTATTTATTACTGTTTTTTTTTCATGCCGAAATGTTATGTTACTTCCTTCATTCCATTAAAGATGACAAAAAAAATAAAAAGTAAAAGATCGTGTGTGAAAGATGTTTAATGTACACAATTCAAAATATTAAAAATTTATTTTACCCTTTAAAGTACTTAATTGGAGATGTACGTGGGTTGGTAAAATGAGAACTTTATTTACTCTCACGGGCGGATCTACTTGGACGGCAAATGGGACACTATGTTTAATTTTTTTTTATAGGTATAATAAGAGGAGTAAAAATAAAATTTAATAAACTTAAAGGGATAAATTTATAAAAAACTTAAACTTAGAGGGGTAAAAAAAAAAAATTAAACTACTACTAAACTTGAAAAAATTAACACGTATTCAAATTGTCGCTCTATACTACCACAACAGAATTAAAGGTTGGTCATGGATTGGAAATAGTCAATCTTTGATTGTCCACTATTACATTAGACTATATCTTGTGATAATTATATGGGTTTGTTCGTTTACATGGTATCGGTAACAATTGCAGCATGAATACTAATTTTATAAACGCGGTTTAAATTGCGCTTGCAGTTGAAATTGTGTTTGAAAAATTATGATATTTTTTCGTTTACCATCAACTATGTCGTTGAAATTATGATGTTTGTTTAGCTTAAAATTATAGCGGTTGAGACTAAAATAGTGCAAAATAACCAAAAAAAATATGAATTGTTATATCGTATAGATACATGATATAAATTAATTATATAGTCATACAAAAAAAAGTTTGTGAAAGAAAATTAATATAGTACGTAATATCATTTTTCATTTACTATTCTATTTTATCAAGAATATTAATAATAACAATAAGTATAGTGTAATAATAATAATAATAATAATAATAATAATAATAATAAATACGAAAATAAAATTGTATTCGATGGTGATAATAATATTAACAATTCTATTTGATAACAATAGACAATAGTATAATAAACCAAATTATTATTATTATTAATTTTTGGGAAAATTATTTTGCAATCTGAGAATAGAAGCTTTCGGCCGCAACTCAATGGTCTGGCCCATTATACAAGTTTTTAGGGGAAGCCCAATGGACAGACGATTTTCCCTCATTCCTTTTTCTTTTTCCTTTTTTTATTAAATTAAAAAGTATTCCGGTTCGGGTTCATATTAGGATTTGGATCTAAGCCCTCAAAATTGAACAATCCAGTAAAAATTAGTTGCATTTCTATAGAGTTAATTGTAACAACACTTGCATAATAAAGTTTATCAGAAAATGTAGATCCGACCCAGAGTTCATAACATTATCTATAAATATTAACAAACTTGATAATTTGTGCAAAGCAGAGTTTACATGCATTAATTTCTTAGATAAAAGAATCTAAACAGTTTATGCACTCGACTCACTTGAACGGATTGGATTGATTTGGTTTAACATTAAAAAAAGAGTGTATACATCTTGAATATAGCTTGATTGGTTGGCGTAAATAAAGTTAGGCGAAACTAAACAGATGGATTAAAATAAGAATAAGAAAAAAAATGAAAATGCATTTGGTTTATAAATTTGTGAAGTAATGGTAAATGCCAAAACATAAAAAACTCTTGTTGAGTCATAAAAAAATATTCTCGTCAAGTCGATCGACTCGGGACCGATGAAAGACTCGATCTTTGTCTTGTTATATTTTAGTATTGATTAATATATTATTGTTATTCAAAATATTAAAAAATATTTTTGTATTTTTTAATTATTTTTGTTGTTTTTAAAATGGCGGAGGTGAGGAATACCACATAATTGAGTGAACTGGCACATAAAAACGAACTCATTTTGTGTACTTGTACATATAAAAAATACATTTCCACTTATGTTGTGTATAAAGAGATGTTATCTAATTTTTAAAATAATACTCATTCCGCTCCATATTATTTGATTATAAACTTTTTAAATTAAATTTAAGAAAATTTTAAATTCAAAATTGACATAGATTATGTTAGAATCTATGTATGTAATTTGATGATAAATATGATTAATGTATATTTGTATAAGTAAATTTTTTAAAGTCCATAATAGTGTTATGATTGTACAAAGACTTAGAATAGAAAATCAAATCTGTTAGGTTGATCTTATTGAGTTGATCTAATTAATTGTTTATACGTGATCTGATGATTAATGCATATTTATATAAGTAAGTTTTATAAAGTCCTTAATAGTGTTATGATTGTACAAAGACTTATAACAGAAAGATCAAGGTTGCTAAGTTGATCTTATTGAATTGATTTTATCTGATGATAAATATGATTAATGTATTTGTGTACCAATAAGTTTTGTAAAGTCCTTATGATAGAAAATTCAAGGTTGTTAAGTTGATCTAATTTAAGCTTTCTGATGTATAGTTCATAGGTATTAACTATTCGTAGAGTTACTCTGTATATTCGTAGTATTATCATGAATAACAGAGTTAACTCATTCTTTGCAGTACATCAGATGATCGATCGTAGAGCTCTCTCATTGATTGTAAAATTAAGTTGAAGATTGAATAAGTGAAGGCTAATAGTAGAATATACTCTAAAGATGATGAGTATAGTCTTAATCGTAAAGAATCTCAAGAATAGTTCAGTAAAAACTAATTCGTAAAGTTACTCTGCCTGTTCATAAATGATAAGTCAGTTCGCAGGGTAACTTAGATATTCGTAGAGCAGTAGTTGAGTAATCGTGAAGCTACAAAAAGACAACAAAGTTCGTGGAGTTGTCTTCGAAATCGTAGTGCTGTTAAAGTATTCAAAGAATAAAAGAGAAGTCTACAAGGTCTGCTTAAGTATCATAGAATTCTCTTCTTAAAGACTATTCGTAGAGCAGATCGTAGAACTAATGTTCGTAGAAAAAAGATCGTAGAGTTCAAGATCATAGAGCAGGACGTAGAACTCAAACTCTACAATCCTTATCACTCTACTATTAATAAGTTTGTAGAGCAAGTTAAGTCTGACAAGAACACTGATAATGAAGTGTTGTTGATTGAAGGTCCCGAAACATTTAACAACATGTCCTTCATTAGAACCAATGATTCAGAAGTATGTGTCTACCAACTATTTTATTGAAAAAGATAACTACTAGGTTGTAGGTAAAGTTGCAGTCTGATGTGACAAGTCCAAGCCACAAAACAAGCTGTCACAACAACTCAAAATGTCAACATCAAGGATCCCAAAGTATCTGATCCTTAAATTCTCCAACGGGCACTTTGTAACGAGAAGTCTCTCTTGTAGATTATAAAAGACTTCAAGAATTCAAATAAAAAATGAGTGGGTTGTTAGTGAAAAGTAAAGAGAGAAGAAGAGAAAATATCTAAAAGTAAAAGCTCTGCCAAAAATCGAGAGCTTTATGAATCTGAGCAACATGTTCAAGCTGCTAAGTACATGAGAAGAAGAAGCTTAAATGTCATCTTAGCATCACATCAAGCATCGTGTTCAAGCTTTTAAGTACCTAAGAAAAAGGAACTTAATTGTCATATTAGTAGCACATCGAAACTGAAAGTAGTATGCACACAAGTCAATCATGTATGATGATAAAGCATATACTTTGTAATCAATCTAATTCATTTATTAATAAAAGTATTTATTTACCAAAGACATTTAATTTATCTACATGATGTTGTTTTAATAATATGTAATAAACCCATAGTTTTAAGCAATACTTTTAGAATCATGATGAGATCATGATAATGAGATCTAAATTCTTAGATAGCTTAAAAACTAAAATGTTCCCAATCAATGGATACTAAAAATAGGATTAGTGAATCCGGATAGTTTGGTACATACGTTGCTTGCTCATTGGATGAGGATGATTGATCTCATGATCATTTATGTGGAGACACTAAAGTAAGTATGTAGGTGCTTATTGGAGAATAAGTTCACTGAACGTGACTCACTAAGAAATATCTAATAGAGTTTTACTTGCCTGTCAATAGAAATTCCTGAAGTGATAGTAGTACAAGTAATCTTTAGACTTGAGATCATCATAGTATCTTGTATATAATGATTTATATTTTGACTTATTCCTTAAGACCCATAGGGTATATCAAAGGGTATGCTTGGGTGTAATAAGTTATATATGGAGATAATGAATGATCAATAAATAATCTACCACTTCTAGTAAAAAGAAGAAATATGCCCTATGTGATTCGATAAATGACAACCTAGGAATCCTTGGCCAAGGTGGAATGAAATTAGAAAGTAGTTTCTAATTTGCATTCATTAGGAGTTGTGCATTTAGAAATCGAAATACATATAATTAAATAAAATAAGATTTGACAGTAATTCTATGTCTTATATTTAATTGAGATATTGTATGGTGGAAGGATTGAATTGTACGGTAACTATTTACTCAAAGGTTCTTTTATGATTAATGTTGAAATCTATATTATCTGAAAAGTAGTTGATCGCTTGGGAGACTTATCCCTATTGTAGAATAAATATTATTTATTTAAATAAATTAATAGTTTAATTTATTTATTTAAATAAGATTAGAATTTTTCTAATAGATTTATTCACAATCGGTTTAATATGGAGAACCTAAAGGGTCACACCATAAAAGGATGAATAATTAATTAAGAAGTTAATGGCATAATCGTAATAATATATTAAGTGTATTTAATATTATTACAATTATTATTATTTTAATTTCTAAAGGAGTTTAGGAATTAATTTAATATTAGTACTCTCATTTATTCATAATAGGATTAGGAGGTAAATTAATTAAAATAGTTTAATTAATTATCTCTAATAAGATTAAAGAGCCTAATTAATTAAAGGAGTTTAATTAATTAAATAATACTCTATTTTAATTATATTAAAATAGGTTAACTGATGTCTTTATAAGAGGAGTCTTATATTAGATATCAGTGTGTGTGAGATACGTGATTCCAACAGTTGGGAGAGTATGACCTTTTTCTATACAAATAGAAAAACTAGGGTTTGAGTCAACCACCCTTCTTATTGATTCTTGTTCCTCCTTGGTGGATCACCTCTAGAGGCCAAACGCTTAGGTGACTGATGTTGATCAAAGGAAGGAACCAAACCCACGTAGTTAAGGAGAACAGGAAGGATTAGGAGTTAAACTTGTACCTAAAGAAGCTCAAATCTTCAAGGGTAAGATTCTGATTCTCTTACTCTTTGATGGATTGACAATCTAAGAACAAAAATGATCTTGGTTTATGGTTTGTAAGAAAATTTTAAAAATCTGTTTTTACATCGTTTCCGCTTTATTTATGTGATTTGATTGCATGCTCTCGTTTCTAGCAAACCTAACAGTGGTATCAGAGCCAATCTCGTGCTAATTATCAGTCTTTATGATTCCATATATGTGCAATATGCGATATGATCAGATTTTTGGGAAATAGAAAATGTAAGACCCCAAATTTTATGAAATAAAATTATTCAATTTTTCTATTTAGTAAATAGTTAAATTGATAAAAGTTTAAACTTATGGGTGAAATGTGCAAATTTTTCAAAATAAGCAAGTGGTTATAAAATATTCATTGTTATCGGGGAATATTCGTTTGGTCGTGGAATATTCTTACTGTTGGGAAATATTCGTACGATGACGTAACCATTTGTGGGCGCCATAACGGAAAACGGTCGAATGAAGAAAATGACAAGTTGAGTTTTTATAAATAACGGCGTAATGGTTACCGTTAACACTGTTGGAATAACTAGTGGTTAAAATACAGTAATACGTGTGGTTGCACAGTAACACACGGTATTGCACAGTATTTTTGAATTAATTATTCTTACGTAATAAGACACTACTCAATAATTGTTACAGTAATTACTATTCAATATTTTATTTTATTGATTCAATAATTGTTACGTTGATATTTTTACACTAAATTCATGTTGCATGAATCAAATAAGAGAAATCTAGAAATCAAAAGAAAAACAAAATATGGAGATTTTCAGAAAAATTAGTTTATTACTTGATTTTGTAAAATCCATAACTCTTTGTGTATTATGAGTTAGGAGATGAGCCATATATCAAAAGAAAACCCTGGAAGTAAGCTAACCGTAGAAATTGGAATCACTCAAAAATTCATTGTGGATTTTTCGTGGTGACTGTTTGAATGAAACTGGTCTGAAGGACTCATAGTCCAAAAAATCAATGTTTTTAAGCTATATTGCTTGAGTTATAATTTTTAATCCGAATGTTTAGATCATTGTGATTTTTGGATATGTTAAACATAAATAAGTTGAGTATATGTCCAAAAATTGGGAACCGTTAAAAATTAACATATGATTTGTTATGAATTTTAAGAGTTGACTAATTCAGAAATTATTAAAAATTCTGAATTTATAAATGATTTTGGTGGATATTTCTAGAAGGTGGGACCCACATGTCCTTTTATCTCTTGATTTTGCTGAATTCAAGTGTGGAGTGCTGGTCAAGCGACGTGCTTGAAATTGATATAGAATATTAATATTTTATTATGTTTGTGAGACCCCAGATTTTATGAATAAAGATTTAATTTTTTTGAAATATTTGTTTTTAATATTATGGTGTGGATTTGAGATAATGTAATAGTTATGGGTAGTATTTATAAATTTTACAAAGTATGCAAGTTGTCATATTATATTCGATTGGTCGGGGAATATTCTTTTTTTCGGGGAATATCCGTATGACGGTACAATCATTGGTGGACCCCGCAACGGAATTATTGTCGGATTGAGAAAACGACAAAAATATTTTATGAAAATAACGGCGGAAGTTTTACCGTTAACTGTTGAAACACCCGGTTTTAAAAGTACATTAATACGCGTGGTTGCATAGTAGTACACAGTATTGATTATTGATGCTTACGTGATAAGTCACTCAGTTTTGTTTTATTGGTATTATTAATGTAATAAAACAGAATACTTTTATAAAGTTATTCTATAAATAGAATATATTCTATTCTATTATGCATAGTGTTGCATAGTGTCTGCATAGTATTTTGCATTGTAAAATCTTTTTATATAAAACATAATACTTTTATAAAGTTATCTGTTTTATTAGACAATAATTATAATATATAAAATTTTATTATGCATAGTATTTGCATAGTGCCTGCATAGTGTTTGCATAGTAAAATCTTTTATAAAGTTATTCATTTTATTATATTATAAATAGAATATATTATATTTTATTTAAAAAATTTTGCTTTAAATATGGACCGTTCATGAGTTAGTTACTATGCAATCCATTTTTTTATAAATAGAAGTTCATCCATTCATTATTTCTTACGAATTCACTGAAACTTTAGAGAGAGAAACTATGGAGAGAAAGAAGAAAAATGTTCTGCTACTTCACTACTTCTATATCCAGTACTATTCTTTCTAAGGTAGGGAATATTATTTATTGTACTCATAGGGGGTATTCTTTCTTTCTTATTCATGAAGAGAACTTTTGTTATTCCATTCTTTATTATTCTGTTGGAATAACCTGTATACGCGGGATACCCTATACTTGGTGAAATTCTTCTGTTATTTCATTCTTTATTATTCTGTTGGAATATCCTGTCTGTGCGTTTTACGCCGGACCTGGTTCCGTCTTTATTATTATTCTGTTGGAATATCCTGTCTGTGCGTTTTACGCCGGTCCTGGTTCCGTCTTTATTGGTATTCTTGTGACAACCCGAAAAATTTCTAAAATCTTAAATGATTAGAATAAAGGTTAAAGAATAAAACCTAGATGAGAATTTGAGAATTTATTTAAAATTTTCAAGTAAAACCTATATGGTTTGATATTCAAATGAGAATAGAGAAAATATGGGTTATAAAATTTCTAAACCCTAGGAATGAATTAATATGTACTTGAAGGAATATCAAGAATAAGATATTATGATACCTGTAAATTCGATGTGAACGGAATAGTCTAAGAAATGTTTTATAAGTACATATGGAAATTTTATTATTGGAGATAAGATTTTACATGAAGAGATGCTATGAGGTTAAACGAAGATGAGTATATGTATAGAAATATATATACTTAGTAATGTGCTATATATTTTAGCAAGAGGAATGATGAATTAAGTTAATGATATCAAGATAAAACTATGTTAGTAATTAACATAGCTTGAGTGTTGGCCTTGACTGGCAAATAAAAATTTGAAGAAGTATAAAGTCGTTAGTTAATACGATTAGTAATGAGAATGGAGTAATTTAAAACTCAAAATTTGAGTTATAGATATAATTTTTAAGCATGGACTGCTCGATTGCGTCCAAAACATCAAGTCTATTTAGAATGGAAAGTAAACATAAAATGTGTAAAGGTTGACTTTTGGTTAAAGACAATAGTTGATTTTTTTTATGGAGAAAAGTCAAAATAAGTGTGAGAAGTGAAATATGTTATGATCATGTGAGTTATGTGTATGATTAAATAAATATACATTATATAATGTGAATACATTTATTTTGTATATAGAGGTGAATTAAGAATTAAGTTATGTAACCTAATATATATATTAGGTGTGATTATTAAATAACCTAAATGGTTATCGTTATTTAGTGGTCCTAATATTTTATATACTAGTGACCTAATTTAAAAGAATTATGGTATTTAGAATATATACCAATTATAAGAGATTTATTTTATTCATCTCAGTTAATTAATTTTATAGCCTAATTATAACAAGTCTAATTAGGTTAAGAAATTAAATGTACTTAAGCAAGAATTTTATATTTCACTTGAGTGCATGTAAACCCTAATTTACTGATAAGGGTAGAATATATTAAAATTAAAGTAATGGACTATAATTATATCATAGCCCAATAATTTATTTAGAGTCCAAGAGAAGTGGATTTAATGGACTAAGGAAGTTATATTATTTAAACAAGCCCAATTAATATATTAAGTATGGGACTTGTAGATAAAAGATTAAGGGTGATTAAATTATTTAATCTAGCCCAAAATATTATGTATGAGGCAAGAATTATAATGACCCAATTAAATTTTGGGAGGAAGCCCAAGTTAGTTTGTTAGTAAGTAAGCAAGTAAAGGGCTAGCTCAATGGAATTATTAAAGGCCCAAGCTAAGCCACTTGTGGGAGAATAATATATTAAAATAATATTAAGTTAAGAGATATATTTTTTATTATCTCAAGTTATTAATTTTGTAATTTAATTAAAACAAGCTTAATTGGGTTATAGAATTTAGTGTAGTAGAGTGAGGATTTAAATTCTAATTATTTAGAATGGATACCCTAATTAAATATTTAGGGTGGGTAAAAATAGAAAGAATTGGATTATGTTAATACTACATAGCCCAAAGAATTTAGTGAGAAAGCCCAAACAATTATGGGACATAGCCCAATTGTTTTTAAAACCCAATTAAAGAAGGGTATTGGACAATTGTTATATGTGGCATTGAGAGGCCACATGTGGCCAATTAAAACAATTAATTTAAGCTATCTTGTGGCAATAGAAGGCCATATGGCCGATTTTCTATATATATATATATATATATAAAGTTTGCTAGAATAAAAGAGGAAGAAAAAGAAAAGAAAGAAAGAGAAAAGAAGAAAATGAAAAAGAGAGAGATAGAAGAAACGAGAGGAAGAGATGGAGAGAAAAAGGGTAGTGGCCGAAGCCATGGATGGAAGAAGAAGGAGAGGACCGGCAGCCTTCATGGAGGAAAGATGGAGAAGAATCTCCATGGAAGAAAGAAGAAAGAAGAAGAAGGTATAAAATTACTTTTTCTAAGTTTTCTCTCTCTTAGTTTATGGAATTTTATGAAAGGGGGTTTTTGATTTTGATGCTCAAACCCTAAGATCTATGTGTTTCTCTTTGATTTATGGATGGATCCACCCATGATGGGTGGTGATTTGGTTGGAAACCAAAAGGAAAAGAAAAATAAAATTTTCTAGTTTTGGAAAAATCAAAATTTTCTTGTATTTTGAAAATCCACCATTTTAAATCTATAGGTCCTTTTTGTGATCCGTCAAAGAGGGGTGTTAGATATATGTGTTTAGTAGTAAACCCAAGTGGTAGAACTCAAAAATCAAGTTTCTAAAAGTCGTGGTGTTGATTTATGTCAAAACAGTCCCGATGTTATGGACAGATTCGTGGCAGTCTATGGCAGGGGTTATTTCGTCCAGTTTTTATGCTTTAAAAATTCTGGACTTTTGATATGTTGTAGTACTCTATTTTAGCTTTCCATAGACTCCGGAACGGACTAATTCCGACTCCGGATGAGTTAGTTATGACATTCGGAAGGAGAGTATGCAAAACTGTCCAAGGTTCCGAACAGCCTCCTTTGTCTAAAATTTTTGGACTGATTTGTTCTGATTTTGAAAAAATGTCGTGAGACAAAAGTTGTAGCCCTGGAAGTTGTCTTCGCGTGGGCTCAAGAATAGCTCAAAAATGTTTTAAAACGCAAGAGTTATGGTTGTTTGAGCAAAGCTGGGTAAAATTTAGAAATATGGAAAAATAAAATTTTCCTACGTGAGACCCTTGAGCATGTTGAGCATGTTTTATGCATATTTTGATGTAGTTTTGGGTCGGGTTTGAGGTGTAATGATGTTTATGACATTTTTAAATGTTTAAGCGAGTTTATTAATTACGGAAAAGAAAAACAATTGAAATAAATTGTTTATTTATGTGATTAATGTCATAAATTATTTTTACGTGACTAATAATATTGTATTGAGATATTATTAGTAGTATTGGACTAGAATGTTATTAAAAGGTTGATAACCTTAGTGTAAAATATTATTATATATGAATAATATTTGACGGGAGATTAAAATGAGAGATTTATGTTATTTTTCTATGTAATTGTTAAAATTGATATTCAATGAAGTATATCATGTGTTTGGGCAAACGATAGAAAAATAATACAGTAAATTGAGTTTTACTATAAAAGACATGCATTAGCTGTTTAAACTCCATATTTGCGAGTAGAGATAAAAGATATTTCTGAAATGAATTTAAATGGTTTAAGATTCAAGATGTAAAATATCTGCATCTTAAAATGTGTGAGATCTTTACTATTTATGAAATAAGTAAAATATTATTACATGATTAATAATATTAGAAGGTGATTAAAATATTATTAAATGATTAATAATATTAGTAAAGGATCTAAATATTATTAAATGATTAATAATATTTGTAAATGATAAATATTCTATAAAAGAATATTAGACAAAAGTTTAAGATAATGGTTAAGTGATAGTAATATTTTTAAGGAATAATAATATTACTAATGAGTTAAAGAATTATTCAATGTTTAATTATGTGGCTAAATGTTAGCTAATTTATTATTTGAGTAATAGTGTTGAGAAATAAAGTGTAGCATGCTAATTGGAGGATCGATCTTATTAATGATAGGTCTTTCATAAGAGATTAAATTAGATTGCATAGCGGTAATCAACGGTACAGACAAGTTCCTAAACTTGAACTTCTAATTATGGTGCAAGTTTCCTAACTCAACTTGAGTTGTTAATTCAAAGCATGTTAGTGGTTAATTATTGTTGATTATACCACGTCAATAATTTATTGATTCGCACATTGTGCATGTTGTTTATGTTCATCAGGTATGAAAGGCTGATCACCTTCATTACCATAGGTTTCAGTTAAACTTGTTTATGTTAATTGTTGACATCCAATATCATTGGTTCAGTCATTCAATCGTTGAAACTTGATTCATGTTATTTCACAATTATCATATTGTTGAAAACTTGAAAGCTTATTCATTCTATTCAATCATGGTATATCTTCATTGTATGTAAAACTTGCTGGGCAAATTTGTTGCTCACCCTTGCTATATCATGATAAAATTTTTAGATTAAGGAGAAAGCTTGAATAAAGACAGAAGCAAAGTCAAAGTGCAAGATTAATTTATGGTGATGTTAAATCTATTAAATTTTCTATTGAAAATAGTATTGTAAATCTTCTAAGATATTGAAGGTATGTATTAAGTTAAGGTTGTAGACCTTGGGAATGATGTGTAAAAGTTTAATGTATAAACAATGTATGTTTATATCTTCCGCATTAGTGATAGAAATTATAGTGAACCGGATCCGCGGTGATTTGGGGCCCGGATTTGGGGCTGCTACAATTCTGTTGGAATAACCTGTCTATGTGAAGTACCGCATGCATGGTGATTTCTTTTGTTATTCTAGTCGTTATTATACTCAGTTGGTTAAAGTTTTGACTTCTATACTCCATGAAATTAGTGGAATATCCTTGATACTTGCGCTTCATCCAGTATCTTTTCATGGAAATATTCTTCTGAGCATTCTTGAATTTTACTCTACAAAGCAGTATTATGTTGACAATTTGGACGTTATTAGTTCCTGGATAAATTAATTCCTGAACTTGTTTTTATTGAATTCTTATATCATTGTCATCATCCTCATGCTTATATTTTGTTGAAAGTTATCTGTGGTCTGTAGTGCATAGATGGACTTGGTATGATTATGATCAGGGATTATTCGGTGTAATCATGACCGTAATGTTACAAATAATGTGGAAAAAGTCCTCATTGGCCCGTAGTGCATTGATGGACAGTTTTTGGTATGATTATGGCTATGGATTCTCTTCGGCCAATGGTGCAAAGATGAATTGTTTTATGGCATGATCAGGACCGTTGATGAAAATATGATTATCTTTAGCCGTAGTGCATGGATAATTCGTGGTCGTGATACTAAAGAATATCCTTGGCCGTAGTGCAGGGGTGATTCGATGATGCGGATTATTTATTAAGATGCGTCTCAGCGATAAAAGTGATGAAAAACCTTTTAAATCATAAAAGATAGTAGATTTTATTCTCTACTTGACTCTTTTAATGGATTGCTTGTTCCGCTGCAGTTAAACTTGATGTTTGTTATATTGTATCAATTTAACACTATTTAAGGCTAGTGATAATTTATTCTGCATTATCTTAGTCATAATATTTCTTACTGGGCTAGTTGAGCTCACCCTTTCTTTCACTGTCCTGTTTAGGAAATGAGAATATAGCTGGGACGAGTCGGGGAACGGAGTGATGGTCCTAGATGGTGCATTAGTAGTCCTCACTATTCTGTGAAATAGTGTGATAATAATTGAAATGAGGACTCCTTTTGAGTTTGTATACTCTCTAGTAGACAATATTTGTATTCAAACTTACAGTTTATGTTTTATCGTATTGTACAGGACAGTTGTATTATTAAGTTGTATTTGAATTCTGTACCAAGTATTTGGCGACTCAAGATGGGTGATGTATACCTAATTTTGGGGGCATCACAGTTGGTATCAAAGCTTAGGGATATGATCCCTGGCTAAGATGTGAGACTAGAACTAGGAGGGGAGAGACGGGGAATTCCTTCGCTAGTATGACCTACCTAAGTTTATTTAGTATTTAATTAGTCGGTCAGAGTATAGGGATAATATGTGATATGTTATTTAACCCTTGTTTTGTTGCAGTGTTTGGAAATGGCAGCTGAAAATGTTCACAATGGAATGAATGTGACCGTTGAGACACCTTTAGTCACTAATCATGTTAATGCGGTGTCAGACGAAGAACAAATTAGAGATATCTACGTGGTAAATAAAGAACTAATAGTTGCACCCGAGCTAGTTACAGAGGTAGAAGCTGAGAGTGAGGAAGAAGAGGAACCTGAGGAGAATTTATTAGAAGAATTTTATGATCAAAATTTAGCATTACAAAATCGTATTCATGAGTTAGAAGAGCAGGCTGAAGAACGGCAGGTGGTCGTGGAGCAAAGAGATGCAACCATTCAAAATTGTGTTACCCGATGTACGATGCTTGAACAGATGCACTCTTTGGCAAAGTATAAGATATTAGAGCTGGAATCTGAGAATTCTATGATCAAAGTTCTGATGGAAGCAGAAACAAATGAACGAAGGAGAATAGATGACGCATGGGTAAAAGCCGCACGACGTGTAGATATTGTAGAAAAAGACGTCCGATCCAATAAAGCCAAAATAGATGAAATGAATTTTTCTTTTGGACAACAATTGGGAGAATCCAACATCGAATTCGGAATTACCCTGTGCATAGCGGTCAACCCCAATTCGATATGGATCGAAGAATAATGATTCAAATCATGGATCAGGAATGGGATGAAGCACTTAAGGGTGGAATGTACCCTATAACAAAGTCAAATCTAGTAGTTTAAGTGAGAGCGTTTGTCGAGGAATCCAAACGAGGTTATTACGGGTAAGTTAATGATAAACTCTTGAGAAGTTTATACCTTATTAGATACCAGTTTTATCGACTCTTTTATTTCACCTAGTTGTGTTCAATGTTTGAATTTAACTCTGGAGAAGTTAGATTTTGATTTATCTGTTAAAACTCAGTTGGGAGAAACCTTTGTTACATCCACTATTTATAAATCTTGTTTAATTCAAATTGTCACTTTCACGTTACCTGTCAATCTTATCTCTTTGAAAATACTTGCCTTTGATGCGATTTTAGGAATCGATTGGTTAACTACTCATCATGCTTTTCGTAAGGTTGTTAGTTTTCATATTCCTAACCAACCTGTTATGCGAATTCAAGCAACCAAACCACTAAAGTCAATCATTGTCATATCAAGCCATAAGTAAAGAGCCCCGGTCCTTTCGTTGTTGACTTCCTTGAGTGGAATGCACCGAAGCCAGACTTTCTGTAGGCGACGTCGTGAATGACGAAGACAAGTTAATAGGTATCAATTTGACGTACTATCCAAGTCTTTGATGAGGGTCACAACTTTGAATGATATTTCTATTGTTAATAAATTTCCTGACGTATTCTTGAAGACTTTTTAGCCTAGCCCTAGAACGTGAAATCGAATTTTGTATTTACTCTAGTACAAAACCCATTTCTTAAACCCTCAAATATTTCTTCAACCAAAACGAACGTATAATGCACCAAAGACGTTGGCTCGAGCTGTTGAAGATTACGATCGTACCATTCAATACCATTGTGGGAATACGAACGTGGTAGCTGACGCGTTGAGTAGAAGATCGTATGCGTTTACGAGTGCGATGTTGTTAACACAAAGGCCCATTTCGTACGACTTACAAATTATGAAGATAGAGTTAAAGACTCTAGGGACCCACGTGAAGATAACGAATATACGATTAGAATCGACTTTAATCGATAAAGGTAAAGCTGCTCAAGCTACATACTCAGAGCTGATGAATGTGAAGAAGAAGGTTCAAGAGGGCGTTATTCTAGAAGCAAGAATCGACGAAGAGAGGAAATCTCAACCCTTAATTTAATTGGCCCATTTGAAATCTTTGATCGAGTAGGAACTCTGGCTTATAGACTCGTTTTACCACCAAGTATGTCGCGTATTCATAACGTTTTTAACATATCGATGTTACGTAAATATGTGGACGACCCAAACCACATTATTAATTTAGAATCGGACAAGATAACAGAAGATTTAACGTATGAGGAGATACATGTTTTAATCTTGGATAAGAAGGATCATATTCGACGCACAAAGTTTATACCTCAAGAGTTAGAATTTGAAGTGAAGTCAAGGTATCCTCACCTCTTTGACATACCAGGTACGTACGTAAATTTTGAGGGCGAAATTTCATAAGGAGGGAGATTGTGAGACCCCAGATTTATGAATAAAGATTTAATTTTTTCAAAATATTTGTTTTTAATATTATGGTGTGGATTTGAGATAATGTTATAGTTGTGAGTAATATTTATAAATTTTGCAAAGTATTCAAGTTGTCATATTATATTCGATTGGTCGGGGAATATACATTTTAAATAGGAAATATTCGTACAACGGCACAATCACTGGTGGACCCCACAACGGAATTATTGTCGGATTTAGAAAATGAAATTTTTTTTTATGAAAATAACGGCGGAAGTTTTACCATTAACTGTTGAAACACCCGGTGTTAAAAGTACAGTAATACGCGTGGTTGCATAGTAGCACACGGTATTGATTATTGATGCTTACGTGATAAGTCACTCAGTTTTGGTTTATTGGTATTATTAATGTAATAAAATAGAATACTTTTATAAAGTTATTCTATAAATAGAATATATTATATTCTATTATGCATAGTGTTGCATAGTGTCTGCATAGTATTTTGCATAGTAAAATCTTTTTATATAAAACAGAATACTTTTATAAAGTTATCTGTTTTATTAGACAATAATTAGAATATATTAAATTTTATTATGCATAGTGTTTGCATAGTGTCTGCATAGTGTTTGCATAGTAAAATCTTTTATAAAGTTATTCGTTTTATTAGATTATAAATAGAATATATTATATTTTATTTAAAAGATTTTGCTTTAAATATGGATCGTTAGATTAAAGTAAATCAATCTAGACCGTTCATGAGTTAGTTACTATGTACTCCATTTTTTTTTATAAATAGAAGCTCATTCATTCATTATTTCTTACAAATTCACTGAAACTCTAGAGAGAGAAACTATAGAGAGAAAGAAGAAAAGTGTTCTGCTACTTCACTACCTCTATATCCAGTACTCTTCTTTCTAAGGTAGGGAATAATATTTGTTGTACTCATAAGGGGTATTCTTTCTTTCTTATTCATGAAGAAAACTTCTGTTATTCCATTCTTTATTATTCTGTTGGAATAGCCTGTATACGCGGGATACCCTATACTTGGTGAAATTCTTCTGTTATTTCATTCTTTATTATTCTGTTGGAATATCATGTCTGTGCGTTTTACGCCGGACCTGGTTCTGTCTTTATTATTATTCTGTTGGAATATCCTGTCTGTGCGTTTTACGCCGGACCTGGTTCCGTCTTTATGGGTATTCTGTTGGAATAATCTGTCTATGCGAAGTACCGCATGCATGGTGATTTCTTTTGTTATTCCATTCGTTATTATACTCAGTTGGTTAAAGTTTTGACTTCTATAATCCATGAAATTAGTGGAATTTCCTTGATACTTGCACTTCATCCAGTATCTTTTCATGGAAATATTCTTCTGAGCATTCTTGAATTTTACTCTACAAAGCAGTATCATGTTGACAATTTGGACTTTATTAGTTCCTGTATAAATTAATTCTTGAACTTGTTTTATTGAATTCTTATATCATTGTCTTCATCCTCATGCATATATTTTGTTGAAAGTTATCTGTGGCCTGTAGTGCATAGATGGACTTGGTATGATTATGACCAGGGATTATTCGGTGTAATCATGACCGTAATGTTACAATGATGTGGAAAAAGTCCTCATTGGCCCGTAGTGCATTGATGGACAGTTTTCTGTATGATTATGGCTATGGATTCTCTTCGCCCAAGGGTACAAAGATGAATTATTTTATTGCATGATTAGGACCGTTGATGATAACATGATTGTCTTTAGCCGTAGTGCATGGATAATTCGTGGTCGTGATACTAAAGAATATCCTTGGCCGTAGTGCACGGGTGATTCGATGATGTGGATTATTTATTAAGCTGAGTCTCAGCGATAAAGTGATGAAAAACCTTTTAAATCATAAAAGATAATAGATTTTATTCTCTACTTGATTCTTTTAATGGATTTCTTATTCCGCTGTAGTTAAACTTGATGTTTGTTATATTGTATCAGTTTAACACTGTTTAAGGCTAATGATAATTTATTCTGCATTATCTTAGTCATAATATTTCTTACTGGGCTAGTTGAGCTCACCCTTTCTTTCACTGTTCTGTTCAGGAAATGAGAATATAGCTGGGACGAGTCGGGGAACGGAGTGATGGTCCTAGATGGTGCATTAGTAGTCCTCACTATTCTGTAAAATAGTGTTTTAATAATTGTAATGAGGACTCCTCTTGAGTTTGTATACTCTCTAGTAGACAATATTTGTATTCAAACTCACAGTTTATGTTTTGTCGTATTGTACACGACAGTTGTATTATTAAGTTGTATTTAAATTCTGTACCATGTATCTGGCGACTCAAGATGGGTGATGTATACCTAATTTTGGGGGCGTCACAATGTTAGTCTATTTTGGCATTCTAGCATTTTCCTATAAATAGGGTGCTTAGTCAGAATTAAAAATCACACCAGAAACATAAGTTTTCTCTCTCTATATTATCAAGCATATCTTGTGAGTATTTAGATATTTTGAGAGTTGCTAATCAGTGCAAGTTTCCTTCAGCGTTATAAGTACTATTCTTTTGAGGTAAGGGACGGTAAGGGATGTTATTTTCTTCGTAAATGATGTTTTTCTTTCAATATCATTATGCCAAAATATTGGTATGAATTTTATTATGAAATTTTTACCTTTTCGTGTCGGGGTTACTATTCATGTGTACGACACTATTCACGAATACGGTTCTATTCATGAGTAATATTCACGAAGTATGATTTTTCTTATAGAATTTCTACCTTTTCGTGTCGGGGTTACTATTCACGTATACGACACTATTCATGTATATGACACTATTTACGTATATGACATTATTTACGTATACGGTACTATGTACGAATACGGGTTACTATTCATGAGTTACTATTCACGAGTTACTATAAACGAATTACTATTCACGACAAATTTGGTTTCTTTTTCTGACCAAATATCATTGGTTTATGAATCTTACTCTTGAAATTAAATCCATGTTTAGATCATATTGTTTTTATTATCATATATAACATTTTTATAATCCTGGTGAAGAAATTTCTCTTTCACTTGAGTGTAAAGGTGGGTAGATTATTGGTATGATCGTGACTAAGAGTTCTCTTTGGCCAGTAGTGCAAAGTTGAATTGTTAACTGGTATGATCATGACCATTGAATTTATAATTGAATATATTCAGCTTTAGTGCAATGTGAATTGATCAACGCAGTTATAATTATTGTTTATATAAATTCTGAAATGATTATATATTTCTTTGAGATATTAATATCTTTGGCCTGTAGTGAAAAGATGATCTGTTGTTGAATATCTTTGACCTGTAGTGCAAAGATGATCTGTTGTTGAATATTTTTGTCTTGTAGTGCAAAATGACCTGTTATTGAATATCTTTGGCTCGTAGTGCAAAGATGAACTGTTGATGAATATCTTTGGCCCGTAGTGCAAAGATGAATTTATTAGTATGATTATGAACATAAACTGTGATTTGGTATAACCATGATCTCTGATGTTTTAGGTAAAGACATATGATGAAAATTATCATCGTCCTAGGTGCGAAGAGGAATTTAGAATGACAATTATGATTATGAGTTATTCACATGATTATGGACGGGAACTTTTAATTGATGTTACATGGATAAAATATGTTGGTGGACTTTTAACATTGAGAAGATAATATATTTATGGTTTATTTGACTCTTCTAATGGATTGCTCGTTCCGCTGCAACTATTGTTGAAAAGTTTTATCATCTACCATATGTTCTAAATCTCTGATTTATTACTGACGAAGGCTATTGATAATTTAATTATCTTTAGTCATGATATTCTTTACTGGGCTATTTGTGCTCACCCTTTTACTTCACAATTCCTTTCAGGTAATAAGAGTGTAGCTGGGTCGAGTGGGGGTAACAGGGGAATAGAACGGTGGTCTATAGCTGTTGAGGTTCTCCTAAAACAATATGGAACTAATTTTATTAAGAATTTTAGATAAGTGTGTTGTATTTATAGGTCATTTAACCGTTGATTTTGGTGAACCGAATAGGGTGAGGTGAACCCAACTTTGGAAGGGTGTTTTGCCACTATCATACAAGATGTCTAATGACCTACGACTTCGTGTTATCATAAGACAGGTTTGTGCACATCCACTTGCTGATTATATCTATGAGCATTACCTAAATAATCTTGGAGTTTGGTTGAAATATAATTCTCAATTAAAGACAATAAAGATATTTATATGGCAAGTGAAGACTCACTATTGGAAAGAACATGATAGTAATCTTCTCATTTTTCTTTGGGGTCTATTGGGTCAACCAAGTATAATTCTCGAGTCATATGATATCTATTATAACTTAGATGTATGGCCTCCCATGTACGAAGATTTCCTTGAGCATTTTTCAAAGATTTTAATTTCTAAACAGTTATTGACTGTACCTTTATGTAAGGTACCATTGTAAGGTATCAATATGATGTGATATCCATGTAAAGGGATGAGAGTCACAATCGGTATCTATTTATATTAAAACTCACACATATGTGTTGTCGCATTTTACACGACAATTGTAATAATGAAGTTTGTATTTGGAAATTGCATTGAGTGTATTTCGTGGTGACTCAAATAGGTTGTGTGGATTGGACCTATTATGGGGGCGTTACAATTTTTTTTCTATTTTTGCGACGTGGCGTAGTTGCGCTGTCTCCAATACATTCTGGAGCGCTGTTGCGCTGTGACTCAGCTCATTCTGGGCGCAGCTGCACCCTTGGGCAGAATCTAAAAAACTTTTTTTTTTCTTTTATTAAATAAATGGTTTATTTAATTGATAAAATTTTAAAATAAAGTTATTTATTTTATCTGAAATATGATTTCAGATTGCTAAAATTAAAGAGTTTAATTTGGATTTGATTTTTGATTAAATAAAAGAGTTATTTTACTTCAAACTAAGTTTAGCAAACTTTTGCCCATTAATTGATATTAATGCATATATGGAATAGATTTATTTTCATGAGATGAATGTTATTTATTGATACATATGTTGATATGTATGATAATAAATGTGATTGATTATGGACTATGACCAATGTGATTGGATTTTATTTTGGATGAATGCTTTAATGTATAGGTTTTATTAAATGGGGTCTGCGTACCTAGTCTTTTCTGGTTTTTTTCTTGTTGTAAAATATCTCTCTCTCCTATGTACATCCCCTTGACTGTTGATCAAGGTTTTTATTTAAATGAAATAGTTTATGTAATAGGATTAGTTAGAATTTCTCAAAGAACCGGAGATCAGGGAGCAAGAAGCGCTTGATGAACCATTTGTAATGGAGTCCAATTTTAAATGTAATAATTATATTTAAATATTAATTCTTGCACCTAGGGTTTGACCTTTTGGTTCACTTGGTGGCTCTAGTAAACCAAACTAGAATAAAAATTCCATAATCAATCCGAGTAGAATATAGTATTATATACTTGTATATATATATATATAATATTATGCAAACATGCTTCGCATGCTTAATAATATGACGCCTATTATATATATATATATGTGTGTGTGTGTGTGTGTGTGTGTGTGTGTGTGTGTGCATACGCGCTAAACAAGATGAGACTGTTAATAACAAACCCCTCATAGAAATTATATTAAGTCCTAAGCGTTTAAAGATATTTGAAATATCGAACGTCGCCTTCTAGCATGATAATAATAGAATATTAAATATTTAATATGAGTTAGTTGTGTCACCACAAGGCAAATATTAAGTATTTAAGATGTTAATTTATCACATTTGATGCTTATAAAGATAATTGAACAATATATTTCTTTTTTGAATATATGGAAGTCCTAGGTTGGACTTAACTTAGATAATTTTGATTCGGATGTGCCACCACTTGATAAAATAATTTAAGAGGCAAAACATAAGGAGTTACATGATGATGTAATGACAAGGAGTTGTCTACCTATTTATTTATATATAGTTTGTTGTGTCACCACAAGACTATATACATTGAAATGAGATCATTATTCTCACTAGCAAATCTTTAATTAGATATTGTCGACTATATGGATGAGGGTAATATAGTTTGAAGAAATATGGGAGAAACCAATATAAAATAAGACCTAATTTATTTGGTAAAATAAATTAATTAAATGAATGTTTGCTAAAATATTGTCTTTTACATGTGAATTGAAAATGTCACATTCACTAATTTTACTGCGTAGCATACTTGATGCTAACAAACTGACTGAACCAAATTACATGGACTGGTTAAGGAATATGAGAATTGTTCTCATTGCTGAAAAGATTTTTTATGTCCTAAATTCGCCCGTATCTTGCAAAATGTTGCAGAGACAGCCTTTAAGGAAGAGATTGCTACTTTTAAAAAAGTGGCAAGATGATGCATCTGTGGCTCAATTCATTATGCTCGCATCCATGAGTAACGAGCTTCAGTGTCAACATGAAACATTGGATGCTCCTACTATAACTGCTGCACCTGCAAAAGTTGTATGGTGAGCATAGTAGGACTGCTAGATATGAATATCTAAGGAGCTCTTCCGATCTCGGATGACCGATGGTACTACCATTGAGACTTATGTCTTAAAGATGATCAATCTGATTGAATGTCTTGGAAAGCTTGGGTTCGTCATGGATGGGGAGTTGAGTCAAGATTTAGTCTTGCAGTCACTCCCAGACACCTTCTCACAATTTGTTGTGAATTTTCACATGAATAAGTTAGATGTCAGCTTGCCTAAATTACTTAACATGTTGAAAATTGCTGAAGGTCACTTCCCATCTAAGAAGGACCATGTCTTACGGGTGGATGATTCTTCCAAGAAAAGGAAGAGGCCCAAGGTATATTCTGAAAAGAAGAAATCCAAGAAGGCTAAGGGAAAGGCGAAAGTGAAGGATCAAAAGAAACCTGATCTAACTAGCAAAGGAATTTGTTTCCATTGCAACAAGTCGGGTTACTGGAAGAGGAACTACAAGGATTATCTTGCGGAGCAAAAGCAGAAGAAGCTTGGAGAAGCTTGGAATCCTAATCAAGATTTGTTTATGATTGAAATCAATATTTTTGAAAGTCAATCTTTTACTTGGGTATTGGATACCGGCTGTGGTTCTCACATCTGTAATAATATGTAGGGACTGGTCAAAAGTAGAAAGCTGAGCAAGGATGAGGTTGTCTTACGAGTGGGAGATGGAGCAAAGGTTGCTGCATTAGCTGTAGGAACTTATTGTTTAGCACTGCCTACGAGCAAGTTCATCAATTTAAATAATTGTTATTTTGTTTCCGAATATCATTTAAAACATTATTTTAATTTCTGTATTGGATATGGATGGTTTTGATAATATAATAAAGAACAAAAGTTGTTCTATTTATAATGATAATGTTTTATATGGTGTTGTAATTTGCGAAATGGACTTTATATACTTGACTTGCATGAAAATATACTTCAAATTGAACAACTAAGAAAAGGAAAAGGGATGATGTTAATTATACCTATATGTGGCACTGTAGATTTGGTCATATTAATGAAACAAGAATATTCAAGTTGTATCAAGATGGGCTTCTAGAGCTATCAGATTATGAATCATATCCAACTTGTGAATCTTATCTCATGGGAAAAATGACTAAATCTCTTTTTAGTGGAAAAAGGATAAAGAGTTACAGAGTTGCTAGTGTTGGTACACACAGATGTATGTGGACCTATGACAACGAATGAACGAGGTGGTATTCTTATTTTATTACATTCACTGACGATCACTCAAGATTTGGATATGTATATTTAATAAAATATAAATCTGAATCATTTGAAAATTTCAAAGAGTTCAGAGTGAAGTACAGAAACAAACTGGCAAAAGTATTAAAATTCTTCGATCAGATCGAGGTGGTGAATACTTAAGCGGGTGTGTTTGTCAATTGTCTCAAAGAAAATGGTATAATATCCCAATGGACTCCACCAGGGATGCCACATATGAATGGTGTATCTGAAAGGAGAAATCGAACATTGTTGGACATGGTTCAATCCATGATGAGCTTTACCGATCCTCTAGTTCCTTCTGGGGATATGCCCTAGAATCGGCTACATACCTACTTAACAAGGTACCTACCAAATCCGTCCCCAAGACCCCATATGAGTTATGGATAGGGAGGAAACCAAATCTTAAGCATGTTAAGACTTGGAGTTGTCCAACTTATGTCAAAAAGTTTGAAAAGGATAAGCTACAAACTAGATCTGACAAGTATGGATTTGTGGATACCCTAAAAAAAATCAAGGTATTATTTCTATCATCCAACTGATCAAAAGGTGTTTCTTGCGAAACATGCTACTTCTTGGAAAAGGAGTTTATCCTTGAAGGGGTCAGTGGGAGTAAGATATATCTTGAGGACGTTCAAGAACCACACAATACTATAGATCAAAGTCAGGTACCTAACCAAGTGGAAGAACTTATTGTAACACAACCTATTCGTAAATCTGGAAGAATACCTGATAGTTATGGATTCGTTATAGAGGATGATGATGAGGTATGCATCATAGATGATGATGATCCATTGAATTATGAACAGACTATGAGTAGTAAAGACTTAGAGAAGTGGCAAGAAGCTATGAAATCCGAGATGGACTCCATGGATGAGAACCAAGTATGGACTTTGGTTTCACCACCTGAAGGCGTTAAGCCTATTGGGTGTAAATGGGTCTTTAAAAGAAAGACTAGAGAAGACGGCATCGTAGAGACTTATAAAGCCCGATTGGTCGCAAAAGGTTTCAAACAAAGACAATGAGTTAATATGACGAACCTTTCTCAGCAGTAGTGATGCTCAAGTCCATTCGGATTTTGCTTGCGATTGCAGCTTACCATGACTACGAAATCTGGCCTTCCTCAATGGGAAACTTGAGAAGGGATATGTATATGACACAACCAGAGGGATTTGTTTCAACGATTGGAACACATCAAGTCTGTATGCTACAATGATCCATTTATGTATTGAAGCAAGCTTCTCGTAGGTGGAATGTACCAACCCCAAATAGGTCCATTCAATCCAACCCATTCTGAGTCGCTAAATACATGGTACAGAAAACAACTACAACTTTATTACAACAATTGTCGTGCAAAATGCAACAACACATATACTGTGAGTTTGTATACAAATAATATATCAATGTGACCTCATGTTCCAACCGTGGACAGCACCTCACAATGACCCTTACATAAAGGTATAGTCAAAACTGTTTTAGAAACTAACAATCTTTGGGAAGTGCTCAAGGAAACCTTCGTACATGGGAGACCATGCTTCTAGGTTATGATTAGATATCATATGGCTACAGAATTATCCTTAGTTGACCCAATAGACCCCAAAGAAAAATGAGAAGATTACTATCATATTCTTCCCAATGGCGAGTCTTCTGTTTACATATCATTATCTCCACTGTCTCTAATAACACCAAGATTATATAGGTAGTGCTTGTAATATACTCAGCAAGTGGATGAGCACATCCCTGACTTATGATGACTCGAGGTTGTATGTCATTAGACATCTTGTATGACAAAACACCCTTCCAAAGTTGAATTCACCTCACCCTCAACATCTATAGACCACCGTTCTATTCCCTTGTTATCCCCGCTCGACTCAGCTACACTTTTATTACCTGAAAGGAATTGTGAAGCAAAAGGGTGAGCACAACTAGCTCAGTAAAGAATGTCATGACTAAAGATATTTAAATTATCAATAGCCTTCATCAATAAATCAGAGATTTAGAACTATGGTAGATGATAAAAATTTCAACCATAGTTGCAGCGGAACGAGCAATCCATTAGAAGAGTCAAATAGACTATAAAGTCTATTATCTTCTCCATGTTAAAAATCCACCAACAATGTTTTATCCCTGTAACATCAATCAACAATTCCGGTCCACAATCATATAAATAACTCGTAATCATAATTGTAGTTCTAAATTCCTCTTCACATCCAGGACGAAGATAATTTTCATCACCTCTCTTTACCTGAAACATCAAAGATCATGGTACACCAAATCACTTTCCTGTTCATAATCATACTAATAATTTCATCTTTGCACTACGGCCAAAGATATTCATTTGGATCACCAGTTGGTCATGTTCATCTCAACACATGTTCATCTTTGCACTACTAGCCAAAGATATTCAACAACATGTCATCTTTGCACTACGGGCCAAAGATATTCATCAGTAATTCATCTTTGCACTACAGGCCAAAGATATTCATCAATAATTCATCTTTGCACTATAGGCCAAAGATATTCATCAATAATTCATCTTTGCACTACAAGCCAAAGATATTCATCAATTGGTCATATTCATCTAAACACCTGTTCATCTTTGCACTACGGGCCAAAGATATTCATAATAAAATCAACCATCTTTTAAGACTGAGGATGATGAAAAATATTTTAAAGGAAACGAATCCAGTGAAACAAAATAACAAGTATTAAGGATTCGTACTTTAAGCAATCCGAGTTCAAAAATACTTCATAAATAATCATACTGAAGTAAAATTCAAGAATGATCAAAACATGGATACAATCAAAGCTAGTATCCAGAATAGATATTTTGGACAAAAAGAAGAAATTTTATTTTTCGGTGAATAGTGTCTTATTCGTAAATAGTGCCGTATACGTGAATAGTACCGTATACGTGAATAATAACCCCGACACCCAAAAGATAGAAATTTCACAAAAACATCATCACGTTTCGTGAATAGTACTCGTGAATAGTAACTCATGAATAGTAACTCATGAATAGTAACCCCGACATGAAAAAGTTCCAAATTTGATAAAAAGTTCCAACCAATATTTCATCATGATGATATTGAAGAAATAATATCATTTGAGAAGAAAAACATCCCTTACTATCCCTTACCTCAAAAGAGCAGTACTTCTGACCGGAATATCGGATGAAAAGCCGAAGAAACTTTTCACTGTATAGCAACACTCAAAGTATACTCACAAGAACACTCTTGATATATAGAGAGAGAAGTAGAGAGAAAGCTTATGTTTCTGGTGTGATTTTCAATTCTAACTTAGCCCTCTATTTATAGGAAAATGCTAGAACGCCAAAGGAGACTAAAATAATAAAATATTATTTTCTTTTTCTTATTCCACACCAACCTTCACCAACCAATTTTGAAAGCCATCTTTGGTCAAAAACATCAGCCACCCATGTGCCAACAACCACAAAAACGTTTTTCTTAAATAAAATAATTAAAATTTCCAAAAATTAATTATTTCGGAACTCCGGAACTTCAATAATTCACAATAAATAGCCCTTTTGTCAGAAAATTCGAATCTCGCGAGTTTTTATAGGAAATTCAATTCTCTACAACTTTGCAGAAGGAAATTTTTCCAAATTCCAAACAGAAATTGACCGAAGTCCACAAACGAACGATTTTACAGTCTATAATCAAATTTCAGTCAAGAAATGAGGTCCACCGACACATAAAACATGCTTTAAACATTTAATGCCACAAAAATACTCTACCTCCACATATACTCATATATCCCACATTCATTATAAAAATATCATCGTTAATATTATTAAAATAATATATTTAAAAGAATTGTTTTATCAGAAAAAGATAAAATATTAATTTTCAACAATTGTCACATTAAAAATTTTCTCCATCTATATCCACAATAAATATTTTTTTTATCATAATAATCAATAATTAAATATTAAAAATAATATTACAGAATCACAGTACTGACCACCAGGCCGTTCCCAGGATAGAGGGGGCTTTCCAATAAGGATTTCTCCTTATTGGCGCGCAATTAGATGACCAAACCTCTCCTTTACAGAACTTTCTAGACATTGCCAATAATGTTATCTGATAATATTATTCAAATAATATGAATTATTGATCTGATAATGGAAAATACTGTGCAAATGACAATTATTGAAACAATAATAATATAAATATCAACGCAGCAATTATTGAATCAATAAAGTAATGAACAGTAACTCCTGTAGCAATTATTGAGTAGTGCCTTCTTACATAAGGATCAATAATTCAAAATACTGTGCAATACCGTGTGCTACTGTGCAACAACGCGTATTAATGTATTTTAACCACCGGGTATTCCAACAGTGTAAACGATAACAACTACGCCGTTATTTTTAAACAGCTTATATTTGTCGTTTTCTTCCTCCAACCGCTTTCCGTTATGGGGCCCACATATGGCTGCGCCGTCGTACAAATATTCCCCGACAGTACGAATATTCCACGACCAAACGAATATTCCCCGACAACAATGAATATTTTATAACCACTTGCGTATTTTGAAAAAATTTCATATACCGCCCTTAACTTTAACTTTTATCAATTTAACCATTTACTGAATAGAAATTATAAGAAAAATTGAATACTTTTATTTCATAAAATTCGGGGTCTTACATGGAACATCCATTTTGATGAGACAATCAAAGAGTTTAATTTTATCAAAAATGAGGATGAACCATGTGTGTACAAAAGGGTTAGTGGGAGCGCTGTTTCATTCCTTGTATTATATGTTGATGATATATTACTGATAGGGAATGATATTCCTATGCTTCAATCAATTAAAATTTGGTTATCTAAACACTTCTCCATGAAGGACTTGGGAGAAATATCCTATATTTTGGGGATAAAGATCTATAGAGATAGATCTAAAAGGATGTTGGGCTTATCCCAAGGAACGTACATTGACTCGATGTTAAAAAGGTTTAGCATGGAAAATTCCAAGAGAGGTCTCATGCCGATGAGCAATGGAATACATCTCTCCAAGAAACAGGCCCCAAAGACACCTAAGGAGAGAGACCGTATGAGTAAGATTCCTTATGCTTAAGCAATAGGATTAATCATGTACGCTATGATATGTACTAGACCAGATGTCGCTCATGCACTTAGTGTAACAAGCAGATATCAGTCGAATCCAGGAGAAGACACCGGAAGGCAGTGAAAAATATTCTAAAGTACTTAAGAAGAACTAAGGATTCATTTCTTGTCTACGGTGAGTCTGAATTGAAACTAGAGGGATTCACAGACTCAAGTTTTCAAACAGACCAAGATGACAGTAAATCCATTTCGAGGTATGTGTTTACCTGAATGGTGGCGCAGTGAGTTGGAAAAATTTCAAACAGCAAATAGTTGTTGATTCAGTGACGGAGGCAGAGTACATAGCTGCAGTGAAGCTGCAAAGGAGGCTGTTTGGATGAAGAAGTTCATAACTGAACTTGATATGGTTTCTAGCATTAGAAGACCAATACCTTTATTATGTGACAACACCAGAGCTGTTGCACATGTTAACGAACCCAGGTTTCATCAGAAATTCAAACCGTTGTGACGAATGAATTGTTTGAGTTGTGATTCTGGGGACAAAATCCTTGTAAGGAGGGAAGGATGTAGCAATCCAGATTTTTAATTATAATTTCAATATTTATTGAATTAAATAAATATTTTAATTGATGTGTCTATTGTTAAATAAATATTTGTAATTTGATTATTTATTAGTTAAATAAATAATTCATGAGTTGTGGGGAATTAACTTAATTAAGGTAATATGTTAATTAAGTTGATAATTGGTAATTTGGTATTTTGAAGTTAATTAAAATAAAAGAGTGATGAATTAAGTATTATGTGGTAATATTCTAATTTAATTTAATAATTAAATTAGAGAATTGATAAGAATTAAATGAATTGTTATAATGTTGTTTTAATTTAATTTAGTAATGAAAGTAATGTACTAATTTATTAAATAAAAATATAAGGAAATGTAACCATTCAGAATTTTTAATTATAATTTTAAATATTTATTAAATTAAATAAATATTTTAGTTGATGTGTTTATTTTTAAATAAATATTTGTTTAATTTGATTATTTATTAGTTAAATAATTAATTCATGAGTTGTGGGGAATTAACTTAATTAAGGTAATGTGTTAATTAAGTTGATAATTGGTAATTTGGTATTTTGAAGTTAATTAAAATAAAAGAGTGATAAATTAAGTATTATGTGGTAATATTCTAATTTAATTTAATAATTAAATTAGAGAATTGATAAGGATTAAATGAATTGTTATAATGTTGTTTTAATTTAATTTAGTAATAAAAGTAATGTACTAATTTATTAAATAAAATTATAAGAAAATTATAATTTTGTGGCAATATGATATGTGCCAAATTGATTTAATAAGTTGTTGTTAGTTTTAATTTAATTGAATTTGAATATTAGAATTTAATTAAATAGAGTGTGACATTAAACTATATAATAAGTGAGTTATTAAATCAAACTAAAAGAAGTTTTAATTTTATTTTACCAAACAAGGCATACATTTTTAAGTCCTTATTTTTAATTGGTTTTGCCAACAAGTCTTAGTGGCTTTTGAATTTAAAATAAACATAATTGATATATTAAGTAGAGTTTTATTATTATTATGTCAGTTTTTATTTTTTTGTTAATACGTATTATTATTGTGTGCGTCTTTTTTATGTACGTTAAGTTAGAAAAAGAAAACAGAAAGAAAAAGAGGAGAAAAGAAGAGAAGAAACTCTCTGTGCTTTTGAGAGATTGAGGAGAAGGTACAAGAGGATTAAAAAGGACATTCTTATCATCTTACAAAGTTTGAGCAATCAATCAAGGTATATCCTATTTCTAAAAGTTCTAGTGTTCTTTTGTATGAGAGGTTCTCTTTAAAATTATATGGATGATTAATTTTGATTATGTGGTTATATGTATGTTAATTTCTGTATAT